>JASANG010002324.1:0-135390 GCA_030248215.1 Enoplolaimus lenunculus
AGAAAATGAAAATCGAATTTACCTAGAAAACCCTCTCTACAACCAGTACGTACAGCCTAAATTTGTCCTAAATTTCCAGATACGTCTACTAATAGCGCAGGTTCGGAGCGGCTTTCTCAGCTTAAACACGGGTCCAAAATGATTGGAACCAGTTTTCAAATCCAGGGGGCCTAAAATTATAATAATATTTCAAAAATTAGTGTTCACAAAATTTCAGAATTTGTCGCAAAATCTTGGCTGGCCTGAAACGGCAGCCGGGACGACCTGCTCAGCCGATCCGGCGTGCCGAACCCGAGAGCGCCAGCTCCGAACCTGAAAAACGATAAACAACAATCACACTCCCTAAAACATCGACCATCTTAAAAACACGATAAACCGCCGCTTACTAGAGATCCCCCTATGCCTAAAAACAACCTCGTACCCCATCACTTGTCCCAAGCCTAAAACACTTCTACCCCCAATCCTATTCTGACTACCCCTCTTAGGCTGAGGCGAGGCGTTGCTTAACTTAAAATTTGAAAATTTTCAAAATTCAAACTGCCGTTATAGACAGTCTCCTTTCCTCTCCCATTGCAGTGCACGATCACTTTCTACCGTTCTGTGCAGAAACTGTTCCTGTCATGTTTGCCGGCGGGTAACACTATACCCTTCAACTTGCGTTGCGTTTCAAATACATCGCATACGCACTTCAAAACCCACACCGAGCGTGCTCGCAATCTACGGCGGCTACATTCACTTCATTGCGTTGCTCAACACTAAGCGCAAATATATATGTAAACATTAACGGTTACAGCGTGCTTCGGCTGGCCATTCAAATATAAGTCAAATTTCAGCCCCGTCACGGTTATTCACGTGCGCTCACACAAAAGAGGGAGAGAGTAGGGAAGGCGGGGGCACACATCAGGAAGCGGGGCTTTCCCTCAGAGCCGCTAGGTCTTACCTTAAAGCTCGATCCCGTACCTCCGTCAACGGAACGTTACGTGAGAGGGTCGTACGACAGGGAGCACAATTAAGGCCGACTGTACATCAAACCCCTAAGGGCCGTACCAGAATTAACAATGCCTTGAGCCATTCAAAAAAAAGGCTCTTCTGGTGATACGTTTTCTGTGGAGGTCACCCGTTACCCTTAGTCAGTTCCTTACGTGAGCTATTACTACCACTTACGAATTTTCCGAAACTGTGTACCACCAACGACTGATCTGCAGAGAAACTACTTATCGGCACAATAGCGCTATGCATTATATGCTCAACAGTAAACGAGTTCTTTTCTAGTCACTAAACTGAGTTGTTAAAGTGTGCAATTAGTGCAAGCTAGTCAAAGTTCCCGAAGAGAGGTGTGGTATAGATCATGTGACCTATTATCGCAACCTTCCTATAGCCCAAGTAGATCTTTCCGTAAATAAAATATGCTTCTCACCACATGGCCGGACCGCAGGCTTTCGTTCAAAGACCTACCCGTGACCCCATTAACGTTAATCTCGGAAACCTTCGACGTCCTGCACGTTACGCTGATCAAACGCATCGAGGCTGGTTATGTTTCAGTTGGGTTTCCAGCATAAGGGGTAGGGGCGAGGTGAAATACAACGAAATTACCAAGCGTGAGCTGACCCCGGAACAGGGACCCCTTGTTAAGAACTGAATTTTACGAGATAATACATAAATCCGCCCTTAAGTTCCGAGGTATACATTAACAAACTAAGGTGTAAGACAATGAATATATACACAACAAGAAATCATGCATTCATATCAAAACAAAACCCGAAAGTTACCAGGTCGTCTTTGCTCGCATGCTTATCTCTAACGCGCGGAACGTAATAACCCCCTTTTCGTAATCCTAAGTCCCATTAAACCGTTTTACTGTGCGGGTGCCCCCTATCGCATCATTATGCTATGTTAATTGCGCACAACAGGCGTTTGTCGAAAGACTCGAGTTAAAATGCTGCAGCGGATATAACTACGCACTAGTCTTCTTATACAGTCATTTAAACATTCCGTTGATAGCCGAGTGGGATCTAGTCGTCTTTACGGGTAAAGTGTGGTGATCTTTTAGTCAGTTTCTAGTCAAAGGGGAACACTATGGAATTTGCTGAATAATTGGCGAGGGGTCTACAATAATTACTGCGGTCAAATTGGCAGCAAATATGTACAATGCAGTTACAACATAGACATGATTCACAACAAGTAGAGCACATCTTAGAAAGCAAGATTACAGCGCAGAAAATATGCAGAGGCAATTACATCTCACGGACTCATGCTAACGACAACAATTATGACACCGACCAAAATGGTAACAACCACTTTAACCAAAACCTGTGACCGTGAGGAGACAGGCGTGCCTAATCTTCCATGGCTAGTATAAGTTGTTACGAAGTTATATTAGGGTAAAATGTGTCCCTGACAAAATGACAGCTTTGAATTTTGGAACTATATCATTAGTTAGTGATGGGCATCGGACGTCGGTTAATTAACTTAACGATACGTTCTCTGTTAATCTTCAAATATCTGCGTATTATTTTTTGTTATAAACCACCAATCAAAAAATGACCAGCTTGTGAATTTTATTTCTATAAAAATTTAAACCACAAGGACCCGGGGAAAAAAAAAAGAAAGAATTTATGTTGCCCGGTGCACATCATTCGTAATTGTATATGCGGTCTTGGTGTTATATATCTGCTGTATGTCTTTTAATTTCTAACAGTTTACGTTCTATTTAAAAATTTGCCTTATTTTGTGTTCCCGAAATGCCTGTTGAATTTTGGAACAGAAGTGCAGATAAGAATTGTTGTAGTAGTTTTTAGAATACTAAAGAAAAAATACTGTAATTTTTGTAACTTTATTTTCATAACTATTGTGCTGCGCAAAGGTATTTTATTGGGATGTGCCCATCTGAGTGGGATGTGGGTAATGATTTTTTTACCCGACCCGTGCTTCACCCACGCCAAAAACATATACCCACGTCCTACATTTTTACCCGCGCCGGAAGCTAAACCAGTATTTTAAAGATAGCTTTGCGTTATAGCTCCTCCAATGAATTGTACACCTGAATACTTACTAGAAACAACAAAATTTCAAAACAATCTAAATAAAGCACGGAACATTTGCGTTTTCATCGCTCACTGACTAGCTTAGTTAACAGCGTATGTTTTGCACGTTAACTTTTAAAAGATTGGCGCGGGTAAAAACTCGATTTTTTTACCCGCGTGATGCAAATCTTTACCCGCGGGTGTATCCGCGGCTGAAATTTCTTACCCGACCTGCGTTTACCTGCGGGTAAAATCCGACTCTGGCGCCGATAAGTCGGTATTAATATCGGCATCGGTAATATTTGGCACTTTCGCGAGTATCGAAATCGGCACTGCAAACAATTTCTAAATTTTTGCCGATGTATTTTGTACTTAACAGTGAGTTAGAGTGCTATCAATTCCAATTGTCACCATATATCAGTTCATCTGATTATCTAACCTGTTATCTCTCTTGCGCTTGTGTTTGAAAAGATTAATTTAGATGAACCGTTTTCACAAAAAATTATATTTATTTATGGTGGTTAGTGTGTAAGTCTTCGCATTTGTAATGTTGTAATGTAGTATCCCGCTAGTTTAAAAATGTCAGGGTCGCACCGAACCAACGATCTGGCGGAATTCGAACCTATTGCGAAATTGCCGAATCTGAACCTTGATTTGAAAAATCCTTTCATTTGCACGAAAGTATTGTATCAAATTATGACTTCTAAATTTGGAATCGTCATTTGTATTGTCAGTGGCTCAGAATTTGCGAAATATGATAATAGTATCCTCCCTCAGCTTCTATAATGTGCAACTGTCTTAGTGACTGAAGTTTTAAACGCTTTCACGTCATCTGAAGCTGTAAATACAACTTTGGAACGACTTACAAAATTTGACTACCATTGAAATCTATATGTACAAATTCTTTTGTAGAACCGAATACTTATTATGCATTGTTAAATTTATGGAAACTAAAAATACTCAACCGGGGAGCAAAATCCTAAATAAGGGGGGGGCTTGTTTAACCAGGGGTAAGCGAATAATACTGTTCTGACGTATACGGGTAGAGTGAACTGTTTCTGTTTTACTGACCATTGTAGCGAAAAGTTTACATTGCCTTGTAGTAATCCGTAACTCGTGAGCTCGAACCCAGCAAAATCTGCGTCTGAAGACAGCACAGTAATTCGTCGACCAACAGCCTGTAATCCAGATTCTGGTAGACTTGACACTTAGCCGCCCATCAGCAGGCTTTCACGAGGATTAATGCTTCGACTTGGGATAAATTAGGGTAAGCACAGCGATGAACGACAATTTTTGCAAGGTCGAATTGTAGATTCGCGCCTGAATGTTCGCGACAAGTCCTATATGGTATATACGATGCAACATAGAATGCCACAAAGAGAAAACAGTTTTAGAGATTTGTCATCAAGTTTCCGCGTTCGTTAAAAGTGATGCAGGGTGAAAGAAATATAATTGCATTTTTGACATTGGTTTTTCAGCGGATTTTGTTCAAATAATTTTATAATTTTTTGCGACTTCTGGACGAATACATTGGTAAATTCGTAGTATGTGTGTATTTGCGCTTTTGTAAACGTTGTGATAGTGCATGAATTATATATTGTTAGTTGTGTGAAGTCAAGGCTTGTGGTCAAGAATGTATATATTGTTTATTGCTAAATTTCGAAACAGTTTTTAATATAAACTTGTCATTTTTAGGTTTTTTAAAATATTTTTTTCAACCGCAAAACGGGAATTTAGTCGAAAATTAGGGAATGTGTTTTTGGTTACACTGATTTTGACTGTGAAGTTTATTGTCGTATATCAGGAATATGTGTGTTTATTTCAACTAAATTCCCTACATAGTGTCTCGAATAAGGCAGATACTGAGTTTTATTTTGTCTCTTTCGGTTTCATGATAACATTATACTTTGAGCAGGGTGCAACCTGATATTTGTTTCCGTTTTTGCGCGCAAAATTAGTTATAAATCACGTATTTATCTCGCAAACTTCGTTACAAATATGCTGCAATATAAATTAAAATTATTTTTGTGTTTACTTTCAACGGTAAAAGCGATTTACAGTCTGATTTTCTCAAATAATTCAGAGTTGCGTTGGTACTGTAGTGACCCGAATAAAAACGGGGGGGGGGGGGGGGGGGTCTAGTATTTATTTGGCCTCTCCAGAGGGTACCCCCTTGTTATTCGGTTATGGGCTGTTCCACACTCGGTCACCCTTCGTTACTGATCGAACTCAATTTAATTTGGTCCTGGAGTCATTCATGCACTACAATTAGGAATAATTGACCTTCATAGACTATAATTAAGATTTGGCTCTATCCGCTTACGGATTTTATTAGGGATACGGACTCCTATTGATTGGGATTCAAAATGGGGACCCCCTCTTATTCGGGTCACTACAGTATCATGATTTGCGAGTGACCATCAGCTCGTTGCTTTATACTGCAATTGGAAATTGTTTTTACGGACTCTGCCCATAATCTCGTTCGTAGTTTGTGAATCTATTTCGGCAACGGTTAATTTTTCCTTTGAGGAGCGTAACCGTAGTACAAGCATATACCTAAGTCTAAGCCGCATTTTAATCCTAAGCCGTCCCGCTGAATATGATATATGGTACTTGCGCTAAATTCGAAGTTCTGGATATATTAATGGGCATCAGTTATTTTTTATATCCGAAATTAAATTTTCTTTGGCGTTTTTGGGTTTCCGAACATCAATTTTCGTTTCTTAAGCGCTTGTTTTAACTAGGTTTGGCTCCGTCTGATTTAAACCACTGCAACATAGATTCTATCGAATGTCACTCATCCCTCGAACTATACATACATGAGTCGTTTTGCGTTGAAAGGAGAAAGAAACACATTGAAATATACATACGCAAAATCGCGCAAACATCAACCTGTGTTACTTTTTGTGGTGCCCCGCTTTTAGCGGGTATCCAGAAATGTCTGATGGGCGGCTGGCGAATATTTTGAAACGCAATTTTTCACCAAAAATATGAGGGGGAAATTTCTGACGAGTGGCGTACGCCCGCCTGCCGTCCTCTAGATCACCTAGTGTCTGTTTTTCAGGTACAATCGGATGTCTGCCTACGGCTCCAGCAGAAAATCGGCCTCCGGCTCCGGTGGAATTTTTGTCGGAGGTTCCGGTAATTTCTGTAGTAAAATTTTGCATAATTTTGCTAAATTTTACCTCGGAAAGTTATGTCAAAGTATATATTTGACTTTTTTCTTATTTAGTTTCCGAAGGTGATTTTGTCGTTATTTGTATTCTGCAAGTCGAACTTCCAGTTTTTTTACTTTGAATGCTTCTGTTTTTGAGCATGCGAGTCGCTAGAACCAGCTAGAATAGAACTGTTATAGCTAACCAGCTTGTCGGAAGTAACATGAATATATTTAACGTTGGTGATAATATTTCGTCGCCTGGTTGTGGTTGATTGATTTAAAACCAACTTTATGATCAATTTTCGTATACGTGAGTTGAGTCCAAAATATACCCATCCGTTGATCGAGGAGTTAGTCAGATACAATACAGTACATATCAGTCCACCAATTGGAGTGTTGTTGGTGCGTTGAAATATGTTAAAACTGACAATTAAAATAATTAAAAATATACAATTTGTGAAAAATTGAATAAATATTTTATAGTCGCGGCGTCTTCGCATAGCTTCAATTGATCGCAGCACACTTGGATGTGAAATTTGATTTTGAAGTCGCCGATAGCGAATTACAGTTGCAACGCTGAGCGATAAAGTTCCAAACGTTAAAAAACACAGCCACAACGAATCAGATATTACTGATACTATATATAAGTAAGGAGTCGTAAATGTTACAGAAAAATTATATCGCACCGGGCAAAATTCGACGAAATCCTGTGCCAATGATATAATAGCATTTGTTGCGCCAAAACTGTACGCAATTGCAATCATAATTGTAGTGTTTTTTGGAGAAAATACTTTCTTGTAGCGATTTCGTGTATCAAAGCAAAAATAACGATTTAGTGCAAGACATGGATTTAGCACCAGTGATACATACCAAGTGGTGATCACTGCGAATACTGCCATGCTGTTACCTAACGGCTCGTATCCGTACCCGTACTGTAAAGTTGACGATGGAATCAAATAAACAATGTAGATTATACTCATAAAAATTTCAGCAATTCCTAAAACAAACCAGCTAAACAGTTTAATTGTAGGATCAAATAAAGTTGAATTGGAAACTCTGAAGCATACTTATAATTTTAAAAGTACATTCCTAAGTATAACCTTGCATCATCACTCAAAGTTTTCATACAAGACAAATATAAACGTTTAATTCAACGGATAGTTGCAATACCCGATATATATTAGTAACGAAGGGCGGCGGAGGGCTGGTTAAAAATAAATAACAGTCCGTATCGAATAACAGGGGGTACCCTCTGGAGAACCTTGCATCATCGCTCAAAACAGAAATATGCACAATCTATTTGGTGGCGTGCGACAATTTTTTATAAGCGAAATTTATCGTGCCTCATGGCGGATTCCGGCGGCCTGCTCATAGTATATAGTGTAACCCTTAATCTGCAGTTAGCAGAGTAAGCGAAGTATTAAGTTCGGTTTATGGCTTAAATCAATACCAGATGTCGCAAAGGCAAAGTTTATAGCGTGTTAATACTGTGAACTTCTAAAAAATAGGCTACTGTAGTGACCCGAATAAGTGGGGGGTAATATGAGGCGGTCTTTATTTTGAGTCCCAGTCAATAGGAATCTGTATCGCTAATAAGAGTCCGTAAGCGGATAGAGTCTCTTAATCTAAATTAGAGGTCATAAATATCAATGTTCCCAAACTGTAGTGCATAAAATTGACTCCAGCGCCAAACACACTTGAGTTTGGAACTTTAAGGCATACAAAGTGCATTCTTAAGTAACCTTGCATTACCGCTCAAGGTTTTGATACATGATAAATAATTTTTTCATTTAACGAATAGTTACAATACCGAACCGAATAACAGAGGGTACCCTCTGGAGAGGCCAAATAAATATCAGTCTCCCTTCTTTATTCGGGTCACTACATTACTAAAGTTTCAACATTGTGGCATCGATGATATTCATACGGACTCTCGTTCACCTACAGTTCAGCATCCTCAGCGATCGCATTGTGAGCGTGCTATGATGATCCTGCGCGGTCTTGACTGTTAATTTTTCATAGCTGTTCTAAAAGTACTTATTCTAGTCGACCAATTTTCCGCAATGCGCAAGTGTTAGGTAGCGAATGCATGAAATCCTGTATGCGAATTTTCTAATTATAGAATAATCCCATCTATGTGCTACGAAACTATTGTAAACATAGTATGTTGGAAACTTGCCCAAAATATATCCGCGTGGGGCGTTCTAACTTTTAATATACGTAGTTCAATAGTTTGTTCAGTTCACGGACTATCAAAAGTTTTTAGCCCCGTAAACAATGAAAGGATATATACTGTAGTGACCCGAATGAGGGGGATTGATATTTATTTGGCCTCTCCAGAGGCCACCACCCCTTGTTATTCGGTTACGGACTGTTATTTATTTTTAACCAGCCCTTCGCCGCCCTTCGTTACTGATATATATATATTCGGTATTGCAACTATACGTTGAATTAAACGTTTACTTGTCTTGTGTCAATAGCTTGAGTGATAATGCATTGTTATACTTAGGAATAGACTTTGAAAACTTAAGTATGCTTTAAAGTTTCGAACTCAACTTTATTTGGTCCTAGAGTCATTTATGCACTACAATTAGGAATAATTGATATTTATGGACTTTCATCAGCGTTTAGGGACTCTATCTGCTTACGGACTCTTATTAGCGATACGAACTCGTATTGATTTTGACTCAAAATGGGCAGCCCTTCTTATTACTCCCCCTCTTATTCGGGTCACTACAGTATGGGCTTGTGTTAATTAATAACGAGACTTTATTTTTGTGTTTTGTGCCGGTGTTACAAATAATAGCGACGTCAGACTTAATTTTAGCGTTTTAACTAACGAATAAAATTTCTCAACAATTCTCTTTACCTATAGCGGCAGCAATTAGTGCTTGTGTTAATTAATAACGAACTTTATTTTTGTGTTTTGTGCCGGTGTTACAAATAATAGCGACGTCAGACTTAATTTTAGCGTTTTAACTAACGAATAAAATTTCTCAACAATTCTCTTTACCTATAGCGGCAGCAATTAGTGCTTGTGTTAATTAATAACGAATACAAATAATAGCGACGTCAGACTTAATTTTAGCGTTTTAACTAACGAATAAAATTTCTCAACAATTCTCTTTACCTATAGCGGCAGCAATTAGTGCTTGTGTTAATTAATAACGAATACAAATAATAGCGACGTCAGACTTAATTTTAGCGTTTTAACTAACGAATAAAATTTCTCAACAATTCTCTTTACCTATAGCGGCAGCAATTAGTGCTTGTGTTAATTAATAACGAATACAAATAATAGCGACGTCAGACTTAATTTTAGCGTTTTAACTAACGAATAAAATTTCTCAACAATTCTCTTTACCTATAGCGGCAGCAATTAGTGCTTGTGTTAATTAATAACGAATACAAATAATAGCGACGTCAGACTTAATTTTAGCGTTTTAACTAACGAATAAAATTTCTCAACAATTCTCTTTACCTATAGCGGCAGCAATTAGTGCTTGTGTTAATTAATAACGAATACAAATAATAGCGACGTCAGACTTAATTTTAGCGTTTTAACTAACGAATAAAATTTCTCAACAATTCTCTTTACCTATAGCGGCAGCAATTAGTGCTTGTGTTAATTAATAACGAATACAAATAATAGCGACGTCAGACTTAATTTTAGCGTTTTAACTAACGAATAAAATTTCTCAACAATTCTCTTTACCTATAGCGGCAGCAATTAGTGCTTGTGTTAATTAATAACGAATACAAATAATAGCGACGTCAGACTTAATTTTAGCGTTTTAACTAACGAATAAAATTTCTCAACAATTCTCTTTACCTATAGCGGCAGCAATTAGTGCTTGTGTTAATTAATAACGAATACAAATAATAGCGACGTCAGACTTAATTTTAGCGTTTTAACTAACGAATAAAATTTCTCAACAATTCTCTTTACCTATAGCGGCAGCAATTAGTGCTTGTGTTAATTAATAACGAATACAAATAATAGCGACGTCAGACTTAATTTTAGCGTTTTAACTAACGAATAAAATTTCTCAACAATTCTCTTTACCTATAGCGGCAGCAATTAGTGCTTGTGTTAATTAATAACGAATACAAATAATAGCGACGTCAGACTTAATTTTAGCGTTTTAACTAACGAATAAAATTTCTCAACAATTCTCTTTACCTATAGCGGCAGCAATTAGTGCTTGTGTTAATTAATAACGAATACAAATAATAGCGACGTCAGACTTAATTTTAGCGTTTTAACTAACGAATAAAATTTCTCAACAATTCTCTTTACCTATAGCGGCAGCAATTAGTGCTTGTGTTAATTAATAACGAATACAAATAATAGCGACGTCAGACTTAATTTTAGCGTTTTAACTAACGAATAAAATTTCTCAACAATTCTCTTTACCTATAGCGGCAGCAATTAGTGCTTGTGTTAATTAATAACGAATACAAATAATAGCGACGTCAGACTTAATTTTAGCGTTTTAACTAACGAATAAAATTTCTCAACAATTCTCTTTACCTATAGCGGCAGCAATTAGTGCTTGTGTTAATTAATAACGAATACAAATAATAGCGACGTCAGACTTAATTTTAGCGTTTTAACTAACGAATAAAATTTCTCAACAATTCTCTTTACCTATAGCGGCAGCAATTAGTGCTTGTGTTAATTAATAACGAATACAAATAATAGCGACGTCAGACTTAATTTTAGCGTTTTAACTAACGAATAAAATTTCTCAACAATTCTCTTTACCTATAGCGGCAGCAATTAGTGCTTGTGTTAATTAATAACGAATACAAATAATAGCGACGTCAGACTTAATTTTAGCGTTTTAACTAACGAATAAAATTTCTCAACAATTCTCTTTACCTATAGCGGCAGCAATTAGTGCTTGTGTTAATTAATAACGAATACAAATAATAGCGACGTCAGACTTAATTTTAGCGTTTTAACTAACGAATAAAATTTCTCAACAATTCTCTTTACCTATAGCGGCAGCAATTAGTGCTTGTGTTAATTAATAACGAATACAAATAATAGCGACGTCAGACTTAATTTTAGCGTTTTAACTAACGAATAAAATTTCTCAACAATTCTCTTTACCTATAGCGGCAGCAATTAGTGCTTGTGTTAATTAATAACGAATACAAATAATAGCGACGTCAGACTTAATTTTAGCGTTTTAACTAACGAATAAAATTTCTCAACAATTCTCTTTACCTATAGCGGCAGCAATTAGTGCTTGTGTTAATTAATAACGAATACAAATAATAGCGACGTCAGACTTAATTTTAGCGTTTTAACTAACGAAAAAAATTTCTCAACAATTCTCTTTACCTATAGCGGCAGCAATTAGTGCTTGTGTTAATTAATAACGAATACAAATAATAGCGACGTCAGACTTAATTTTAGCCTTTTAACTAACGAATAAAATTTCTCAACAATTCTCTTTACCTATAGCGGCAGCAATTAGTGCTTGTGTTAATTAATAACGAATACAAATAATAGCGACGTCAGACTTAATTTTAGCGTTTTAACTAACGAATAAAATTTCTCAACAATTCTCTTTACCTATAGCGGCAGCAATTAGTGCTTGTGTTAATTAATAACGAATACAAATAATAGCGACGTCAGACTTAATTTTAGCGTTTTAACTAACGAATAAAATTTCTCAACAATTCTCTTTACCTATAGCGGCAGCAATTTTAAAATACGGGTCGGTGTGAAAAATGTTTTCTTTAAATATAACCCAAACGAACGCCGCGTATACTAGCGTGCTTGGAATATAAATGATGTAAAGCGTCAATGCAACAACGCAGCGTATCACAGGTTGAATTGCTATCGATGTATTAGCCGTGTCAGCGTTGTTGCCGAAACACAAAAAATCTTCGAAGATTAATGTTGTTGTATTGCTAATATTCATCATGAACTTTTTTTTATTTTGCACAACGGACGAAATGGAATTATACCAGTTACCGGAAGCAGATGCAGCGGTTATAGATCAATTGTAAACGATTAGAAATATATATAAAGGATCCGGAAATACAGAAATTGTAAATTACGGTACACAGTGTGCAACTTGTAGATCGTTGAATAATTTTAGCTCATGCATAGATTAGGGGCGGAACGTTGTTCTGTGGGACTGCAATAGAGTAAGCTTACGCTTTAGACTAACGTTTGTTTGCTTTGGGTTAGGTTAATGTGTAGCAGGGATTTTATCCAGGGTTGCACTTCGTTGTTTGTATGTTGTAAACTATAAATAAACTAGGTAAAAGTGCCCCTAGAAGGGACAGATTGTGATATGTTTCGCTTGAAGCATGTAGAAGAGTTTAAACAAGGGCTACTTAGACCATACATCAGTAAGTAATGCTTATAATATTAGCTCCATAACTTCTATGAAAATAGTTGTCATCTATATCTTTGACGGCTGTCTTTCAGTGTTAACACGCTTGCGGCCAGTGAAACAAGAAACATATGGGCCCAGCGGACATCACCTATCAGCTTAATTTTAGCGTTTGTTGGGTTTTACATTGTTCAGTTTATAAGTGATCTTATCTAGCATTCTTCATTGGAAGAGGTTATTTTTTGAGTTTTAAACTATTATGTTTCTAAAACTGGATTAGTAAATATTTCAATATTGTAAGATTACAAATTGCGTCTATTGATTATCGAATAAAAAATGTCACGCATACGTCTCGACTGTTTTAGGTATCTTTACCATGACAATTTGATGATGTGAAGTCGAGAAACTTTTCCAAATTGTGTTCTGTGCCGTGACATATTTCAGCTATTCATCAAGAAAATACAATTCAAACGTTGCAAAATATTTCAAAGAACATGTTCTGTTGGCGCCCAACTGAGATAACTTTCAAAACGCAACTGACTGTTATAGGAAAGAAAGGCATATTGAGAGTTGTACTTTAGAATGCCTTGAAAACCCATAGTGTCAATTTATAGCTTAACAGATGAAAGTTCGTTGGGCCCATATGTTTCTTATTTCACTGACCACAAGCGTGTTAACACTGAAAGACAGCCGTCAAAGATATAGATGACAACTATTTTCATAGAAGTTATGGAGCTAATATTATAAGCATTACTTACTGATCTATGGTCTAAGTAACCCTTGTTTAAACTCTTCTACATGCTTCAAGCGAAACATATCACAATCTGTCAATTCTAGGGGCACTTTTACCTAGTTTCTTTCTTTTACATGGGATACTGCGAGGTTTTATGCTAAGTCTACTTCTAAGCGTACGCCTAAGCCTAAACAAAATATAAGTCTAAAACGTACACTTGCTCCATTGCAATCCACCAAAAAGCAGCCTGTTCTAAGCTATAATGCATGGAAGGTTATTACAAAATATTACTGTCTTAGTTAGTAATTTCAGTAGAACAAACGTCGCAGTGACACGTAATCTATTGCACGTTGTTATTAGCATCACACAATAATATCGACTAGCTATGGTAATTACATATTTTTAATACAATTTTTCGAAAAATTACAAAAATCAAACATTTCATAACAACTTAAATGAGACGTTTAGCGGTCCAATTTGTGTATGGTGTCGAAGCGGCTAATTAGGATATTCGATACGTAAGTTACCTCATTCCAACTCTGCTTTTCTGCAGAGAACATTCTGCAAAACTTTCAAAAAGCGTGCATTCTCGAGGCTTAAAACATATTGAAAACACTACCGTGTTTCAATGATTAAATTTTCTTTTATGTTTTGTCTATGCAATAATTTGATATTTTATAAATATAAACTGGTAGATTAACTGAATTTTGTTTAAATTTCTAAAGTTCGTATCTTGTATTTTTTGCAGAAAATGAGTTCGCTTAAAACTAATGTGTGGGTTTGCGAACGTGTATAAAATGAAAGTTGTACTTTAGCGATATATAATGGCAGTTATGCTGCAAGAAATGTTTGGCATAGTTTTGCGGCAAGATTTGGTGGTTTACGCTTTGAAGCCTGCTTTCAGTTTACCCAACGCCTATTGTTGACCGGCGTTTAGTGTCTAAAGTTTGAAGTATTTTGCACAGCGCCCTTGGATATTTCTGGCGCTAAATCAAAGACTGTGTAACTCGAATAGTAGTGGACTTATTTTGCGCAGTGACTAAAATACCTACCGCACAATTACGCCTACTACAAAGCCGCAGAACGCCAGTACATTATTGCTTGTCGACCTCGTTACATAGGTATAAGCTAATGATTACACTATAAAGGGTTAGGCTTAAGAATATGCTTATACTACTCTTACGGTCCTGTTCTATACATTGGCCGTTTTCATGACCATTTAGGGCGTATATAGTCCATAATATGGTGTAGCTTAGACCTTGCCATTAATTGGTAAAAGCGTATAGGATTTAATGCAATTTTAGTTGCTAATGCACGTTTACGTTACACGAATGAGACACAAACAGTGACTCTTTGTAGATTCGCGAAACAATATGTTTGTAACGAGAATTCAATATTTAAACGTACCCGGCTGTTTAGGTAATTAATATCCTCTTTCATATTTGGATAAATTCGTTGAAATTTAAATCTGAATTGAATGTAATCTTTAAGAAACAAAAACAGCTTCGCATGACTTTGTATATAATCACAGTAATACAAATTCAACAGGTGAAAAGATTGAAACTATTTTATTTTGATCCGAAGTCGCACAATCGTTGATGACGTGTGAAAAGTGATCGATGAACCATTCGGGCATACGTCAATCGTATTTTTCGTAAACAATATTTAGAAATTTAATTCCGGGTAAAAAATTCAAAGGTACTGGAAAGTTTGAGACCCGGGGCCAAGTATAGAACAGGGCCGGATCGTTTTCTGGAAGGGCTATAATAGAGTCAATTTATGCTTTAGATGAATTTGTTTCCTTAGGCTTAGGCTTAGGCTTAGGAATATGCTCATCCATACGCCTAGGCTTAGGCTTAGGCTTAGGTGTGGTCTTAGGAATATGCATATACTACTGTTCCGGCCCTGTTCTATACATGGGCCGAGACCTTTAAGGCAAGTAGAATCGAGAAACGTGGAAAGATTAGATTTAGCACAGCAATGATATTGTTAGGAATGCTCAAAACTCATTTTATGTGCTTTCAATACCTGTTTCAATACAGTATCGCAAACCGAAAGCGTTCCATGTGTTTCAACGTAAAACTATGCAATCGGTTTGCATTATACAAGCGTGTGTATCAGGGTGCAAACCGGAACTGGATTAAATCGAAACAGTAAATTTATACAGGAATCGAAACAGCAAACTTCGTGATTATTCAGACAATTTGTATTGACAAATATAATATTGATTTGGGGTGTCTGTTGGCTGGCAACAATTTTCAAAAACGTAGCATGAACAATTAAAATTTCCGAATTCCGATTGCTTCTGTAATCAGAAGCGGAATCGGAACTTGCTTTGAATCGGAATTCTATCCGGAATCGGAATTCCTGTTGTACCTTGGCGTTTTTGTAATTTTCTATGCATATTTTCCGTCGAGTATAGAACTAAAATCTATGCAAAACGTGTTGTACAGATGTCACTGCACCCAGCGCCTCTAAATCTTAGTAGATTTAGGCTTTCGGCAGCTGGAATCACGTTTCTGTGAAAATATGTGAGCTCTCGGGCTGCACAGAGATTCTGAGAATAATATCTCGGCGGAAAGACCCCGTGCAAGCTTGTGTCGGTAGGCACAGCTTTGATTCGGAAGGCTCTGAGCCAAAACACGCAGCCCTTGAAGTTTCGGTGTCCCGGAGAGTTGCCGCGGGCATGTGTGCACAGGTTGGACAATTGCTGAAAATCGAAATGTTGAGCAGACTTTTCAGATCTGTCCGGTTGGAGCTGTAAGTGCTCTCGTGGCCCGGAAAGTATGAAAACAGTTCTGAATAGGTGATATTGCGTTGATTCAAAACTAATTTCAGTGTTTTTGGGTTGAAAACAGTAGTTTTGGATAACTTGAATTTTGCGAAATATCGTTTTGATCTGAATTTTACCAAATTCAGATATTTTGGCTGTAAAACTGTGTAATAGGTTTGTAAATGTGCTGAATTCGATGGAATGCGTCTAAAGACACTTAATTCTAGTCGAATTTTTGTTTTCTGGGTATTTGAAAACCTATAGAAATTTCGATTACCATCGAAATTAGTGATAATCGGTAGCTAACTTCTGAATAGAATATTGTTTTTGGCTTGTCCGCACAGTATCATGGCGGAGGTGTAGTTTTAATATAATATACGTGGATTTTGTTTAAAATCTTTTGTGTGTGTATATGCGTAGGTGGTAAATATAGTATTGTTACACGTGGTTTTCTTGAGTTTTGCATTATCATTGGAAATAGAGTATAGCGTCGGTTCTGGGTGCGTAGGTATTTTAGTGCTGTGGAGGTGTCTTGTTACGATTGTCTGAACTAGGTTATTTTTTTTGTTTCTACCGAAACCGGTTATGCAAAATTGTTAATTTTGCATAATCCTAAAATTTTTCCTTGTCCGCCGCTGACTTGTTAAGGATTGTTGGGAAATTACTCTAGCGTCGTCAGAAGAGAAACTGTTTCAGTAGTTTGGTTTTCTAAGTGGTTTTGTGGGTGGATTAATTTTGTTTTCGATAACAAAATGCAGAATTTTGTGGGTTCTAATAACTCCCTGCGGCAGCAGCGGAGTTGGACCTGGGCAACCGGGGCGGACTGGTGCCATTCGTCAGCAGCGGAATCCCCGTTTTGGTCTGGGTTATCACAGGTAAATCAGCAGATTCGGCCGTTACCACGGCCCGAATCGGTTATCCCCGAATTATTGGTAAGAGTTATTTACATACTTGCTTACACCATGGTCATTGCTTTACACCGGTGTTTAACGGCTCTCGAGATTATCGAGAAAGTCAAAGCTGGCTTGTAAATCTTTACGTTATTTGCTTTTAGCCGTGGTGTAGAGTTACAACTAAAAGTACTCATAGGCAACTAATTTTACTCGGTTGAAATGGCAAGGAGTACACCGTCATCCCCGCTAAATCCTGAAGCTGATGGGTTTCAGCCTTCCACCTCTGGGGTTCGGTGGGCGGTAGCTCACTTAACGCCGGAGGTTGAAGCCGAGCTCGAAGCTCTGCAAATGCGTAACGCCGAGGAGGATGCGCTGGTAAGATTTGTTCTGTTTCTTTAGTTCGGGTGTACTTGTTGCCAGAATTTAGGTGTTAGTTTTCTTAACCCAGTGTTACGTGTAGTTTTTGCTAATAAACTAATAGGCTTAGTTGTTCAAACATAGTATTTATTTCTCACACACACATACTTAGTTACTCAACTTAATCTCGGGCCCGGGGCTACCGCCCCGCCCCCTTTTCTTTGTACATATCATCCTTGAGTTAACCCGCATTCTTCTTGCGTCCTTGAGTGCTTACGCTAGTCACGCCGGCGCTGAGCGTGGGTTGATTCAAATTACCTGAGTTCTTAAATGTTGTAACTCAGGTGCTAGCCGAATTTGTGCACCTGAAACGTTTTACCGGTCAGCAGTCGAGTTTTAGCCAAATTGCGTTTTCCGCGGAATTTTATATCAGCAGTTGGTAACTTTTATTTTGGTTTCGAGTAGAATTTGGGGAATGTGCTTAGAATTGATTATTCGTAAATTTGCGTCGCGTATAAAATTCGGTTATCCGCGTCGCGATAATATTTCTGCGCGAAGCTCAATTGTTTGGGAATTTGCGGCGCTCATAAGCTGCTGTTATTCGCGCCGTCCCAATTTTGCTCAATTGTCACGCGGTAGGGTGACAATATGCGTATTCTAGTCAGATCCGTAGGTGGAATCTTTCGGTGTGATCAGACCGGTTTGCACTTATCTTTCGGTGATCGGTTTCTTGCGAGAACGCTTACGCTTAGGGTACTCGACTGAATTTTCTCGCTTTAGTTCGATACTCTTGGGCTGAGTGAAGTTGCCGGTTCTCGGAATGTGGGTGTTTTCTGGTTTGGTTATGCTGGGTGTCTGCCAATTTTACGGATCCCCGTGATTCCCTGTGTTGGTGAGTCTGGACGAACCTACCCCAGTCGCGGGCCTAGCATAGCGCAACGCATTCGATCTTTTTCCAACCATAAGCAGAAAGTTGCCGAGGGTAGGCGGCGCCTTTTTACTTTCTGACTTATATGGGGGCTACTCCAGCTTTCATATAAGGTCGCCATACACAGGGGGTCGCATGACCCAATCCCTAAAATATTTTACTTATTCCCCTTGTATATAGTTACGTTAATCACCCCCCAATATTTAATTTTTGTACATAGTGTATATAGGTTCTAGGCTCTAGGATAGCGGTTAGGTAGATAGAATCGCTTGGTCTTTAATTTTGCATGCTAACCGCTTGTGAAACTTGCTTTTGCCCAATCATGCATTCAATATTATGAGTGATTTTAATCCGAGCTGTTCTTTGTGTTTCAGTTTAAACGGCTCAACAAATGACGTGGGCACAGGAAGCGGGCCGTCAGCAAACAGGCCGACCACAGACAGGGCCCACACAAGCTAGTACGTACAGCAAGCGCTAGCACGCTCACAGAGGCCCTTACAAAACAACGGCAAGACGACTGGGCCCGCACATTTTACGAAAGCACAGCAAAATACGTGCACGAGGACCTAGAGGCCGCAGCAGCCGCGGTGCGGGCGCAATCGCCACCGATGGACTTAGCCTCAGAACCTGAGGCCGCACCAAAGCGAAAGTGAGAAACAAATTTTTTTTGTTATTAAGTGTAGCGCCCCATAACTAGGCGGTCCCCTAGTTTGTAACGTCAAGTCTAAATTTGTCCGTTATTTCATTCAGCCCATTCGTTGACATCATCAACCCCGAAGTTAGGGGTCATAGTTATTGTTAATATAACGTTTAATGTTTTCAGGGCTGTATATGTATGTATGCATTTTGAATCTTAACTGCAACGCACAACCTATTGCTCATATATACCTACAGAGCAAAGCGTGCAGTATATGTATGTATGCATAGGGATGTATATGTATATGGGATGCATTATGTATATACGCGTGAACGTATACACGGTAGTGTACACGTAGGACCTATAGGGGATACTATACATATAGTATATTATACATAATAATTAGTGTATAAGGAATTATACACTAACGAACGAAACTTAACGTACAAACGCGGAAATTGCAAATTGCAATTACAAAGTGAAGTAGTATAAAATTTGGGGGTCTATCCTACACGTGTGTATCGGCTACGCAGTGTGGATAGTAACATATACACGGTAAACATGAAACAAGATCACATATAAGATACCCCCCTAAAGAAAGGGGGATCGTTAACTACGATCCCGACACTGTCAGACATAACACACCCTCTTAAAGAAAGGGGGATCGTTATTCACGATCCCCATCATTTTATTACCACCTAAATTAACATGATAATCGGCCTGTTTGATTTTGCCCATTTTAAGCTTCCAGATCCTGCGTCGTGTTATCCCTGGCCTTAGTTAATTCGTAGAATCGTACCAGCCATGGATTCACGCCGTTGTTCAATTATTTTAAGACCTCGGGGTAAATTTTACCACGAATCTGATTCTAGTGCAATTTATCGTATAATTATTTCTAGTTATTGATCGCGTTTAATATCTCGAGAAGTTGAATCTCAATCCGATATCAATTCACTATTATGGCTTCTAATCTTCAAAGCCCGTCGTCTCATATTTTACTAGTCGCTCCACTACCATGGATTATCCACTTGAAGATCTCAACTTACCATCCGTTGAGAACTATCCAGTAACAACTGATCAAACATTATCTGGTCCACAACCTCAAAATATTAATATTGATACTCAAATCGCTGACCGTACAATCGAACAGCGTCGCGTGGTTCGTGACGTTGCGGAGTATATGGGTACAAATCAGTGGCTAATTCGAGCACCAGTTAGCACAGTAGCCCGACGTTCATCGGAATCATCGGTCCCATTTACAATGCAAACGCGTAGTCAGACCCGAAGGCAGCTGGTAGACGTTGCTTACAATTCCAGTAACGGTGACATCTATGGTTACGGTTCAATCGGTGATAGGATCGAGCGTAGCAACGTCGTCGATGTCGGTAATGCCCTGAGTTGTCGATGTAGTAGAAACAGGATTAGGAGCACGATCGAGAGTTCAAGTAGCTACTCGGCTCCAGGGTAACAATGCACCAGTGCGGTATGGAAGCAGAAGCTTCGCAGCTCACGTTAACTTCGCATACTAACAATCAGCTAGCAGGCATGCCAGTTACTAACACTAACCAGGATAATATTCGAAACACGATCAGTAATGCAAACAATAAAAGTTGTCATCCGGTAGAAAGGCAATATTTAAAAACGCAAGTACCAAAAATTCAAAACAATCTAACTGAGCCGTTGGATAGTACTCATATTATTAGGCAGCCGTTGTCGGACAAGCAAAGCACTACTCACTCGAGCCCACCTGTAATGCGAGACTATTCTGCTCCGGTAGAAGTAGATCGCATAAGGCGAGAGCAACAAGCGGATGAGTCCATAGCCGCAATGGTTGCCTATAAGAGTATCTATACGGTTCAGTTGGATATCCCCCCTGGACAAATACGCTGGATAACAAAACACCACGAGGATTACTTCGTTAATAACGGGATTTTATACCATTTCGCGGATGGTAAAGCCAAAAATAACGTTGAAACATCATTTGTGCAATTAGTGGTACCACAAACGATGAGGAACAAAATTTTAACATCTATACTTGATATCGAAGGAGCCCACCCTAGTTTTACTCGTACAGCAATTCTAGTTAGAAGACGATTTTTCTGGCCTAACATGCTAACAGATATCAAACAATTTTGTGATAAATGCATTCCGGGCGCAAAATTTCGCGAGGGCCCGAATACACGACTACCTATGAAATCGATACAAGTCCCACTAGGCCCTTGGCGTCTCGTAGGTGCTGATCTCATTGGCCCGTTTTCAGTTCCATCTCAGAGAGGTAATCTTTATATTGCGTGTTTTATTGATTACTTTAGCAAATGGCCCGAAGTCGTGTCCCTTCCAGACGCGAAAAGTGCCTCGGTGTTAGAAGCGTTTTTAGAAAACGTAGTTTACTGATGGGGCGGCCAAGTACAAAAGCTAATAACTGACCAAGGCCCATGTTTTAAATCTGCACAATTTTTATCTGTTTTACAAAAACTAAGGATTGAAGTACAGGCGTGTAGCCCGTATCAGACCAATCCAACGGCCAGGCAGAAAGATTCCAACGAGTGCTTAAGGAACATTTAAATATTATTAGTGACGAGGACCCTAGGGACTTTGACCGTCTGCTTCCGGCCGTCCTCCACTACTATCGCAGTATACCGCATGACACGACAGGTCAAACACCGGCGTTTGTAAATCTCGGTAGAGATTTACTACTACCAATCGAAACAAAACTTAATCCGCAATTTCAACCGGAAACATTGCAACAACACGTAAGACGTATACCGGAAATTTTAGCAGAAACTTGAGTCAAAGTTTCCGAAACTATGGATAAAAATAAGCAAATTCAAAAACAAAATTACGATAAGAAAGTGTCTAAATCGCAATCAGACACAATCAATTTGTACGATTTAGTTTGGTGTCGTACAGAAACAGCGTTAGCGTCGAAAACGCATATAGCGCGTTTGGCACCAAAATTCAATGGACTATATCGTGTAGTGGAAATAAAAGGCGATAATCTAACATTATGTTCAATAGAAAAACCTGGCCGAAATCGGAAAATAAGGCATGAAAACTATTGTAAGAAATATAACGGAACCGAAAAAGAATTTTTGTTTTACTTAAAGCTACGTAGGCAACAATTTGAAACGGAACTAGCTGAATCAATTTGTTATTCATGTAAAAAGGAGCATATCACTCCAGGAAATGTCCAAAACTGGGTTCAGTGTGATAATGTGGAACATAACCCGATAAGATGGTTCCACTTTGAATGTGTTAACTTCCCCACTAACTACCCTGAAAATAAGCAATGGTATTGCCCACAATGTAAGGGCGAAGGTCTTTATCCGTAAGTAACCCTAAATCCTCATTTTATATAATTGTTCATTATTATGATTATAAAGAATTGCTTCAGACCACCAGCACAGCGGAAAAAGGAACGAATGATGGACATACCGCAAGATGATGATACACCACAACGAGCGTCAAATTTGTATCAGCGACTTACGGAGCTGCAACCAGGTCGACCTCGTCTGGCAGTAGTCAAACGAATGACGGAGGATTCAAAGCTCGCGATCGAATACTTGCGCAACAACTCACAAATGAACATGTTCGCAGTGGACACCGAGTGGCGAAACATGACACTAGCGCAGCGTGAGGCGTTGTTCACTGGCAACAAAGCGTTGACTGTGGGATACGTGCTGGCAAGTACGAATCGAATCAATCTACCTGTTCATCGCTGGCTATATGCAACAACCGCCGTATACGAAGAAGGAATGGTGCACACCAGATGGAACGTGCGAACGCAAATTATGATACATCCAAATACAATCATGGAAGGACGGAGCGCGAACGGATACCGGCGGATCGGGTGCGTTATCCACCGGAGGATATTAGATGTGACAATCCATTCCCGCAATAATTTCTGACGTTTATAATCTTAACTGGACATTTTTATTCATCTCATATATGACATTTCATTACCATGTTCTCATTTTTGATAATCTCAAATTTCTGGTCATCAATAACTCGGGTAAAACTCGTGCTTTAATGTAATGCTATTGATAAATAGTATTATAATTTTACTTATTTTACTAGTGCTATAACAGATAATGTAAATTTTTACTAAATAATTTGATATTCTACTCAATATAAGTGCCTAATAGTTGTAGCATCGTCGAATGGTGCTGTGTTTTGACGGACTGTCACTTTTATTCATAACAATGGACATTTTTGTCATTGCTCAATTGACATTTCACTTATGGTGCTAATGGAGCCAACATTCTACTTATCCAAACGGTAATTGATGTTTATCTTCCGGTAGGTAATGATGAGACAACAGCATATTCGGTGGAATAAGCGGCAATATGTGACGACGGGTAGTGTGATTGGGACTGTAATGGAAATGAAAAATGAAAATTCTATAGATAAGTTGAGTAGTGATGTAATAGAAGATGAAGGAGTGAACGAAAGGTAATTAATTACGAACGGCGAATGTGATATTACGAACTGCGACTTTGTAACGACTGGTGCGTTACTTGGATACGACTTTTTATACTCGGATTCGACTTTAACTGGTACTACTTGTAGCTATTGGTAATCGGACTTGTCAGTTATATATAGTATGGTCGAAGATGAAAATTCTGTGGTAGCAGTCTTTTCCTTGAATTTGTAAAAGTTACTTATATTTTGTCTGAAAATTTGTCAAAATTGATGCATTTTATGACTTTTGCGGATTTTATTCTTGGTGATCAGTAATTTTGGGTAAAAATTAACGTTTTGGAACGGAAATTGTACGATGTTTCGAAATAACAAAGTTTTCGGATTACGGAGTATCTTCGGCTTATGGATGATTTGTGATGTCTGTAGAGTTATTTTGGTGTATGTAACCTGTGTGGACGGCCTCTGGTTTCAGGTTGTCGTTAACATGTGTGCGTGGCTCTCTCTGGTGAGTCGCTGTGTGCCGTGTCATCTGCTGATTCTCCCCGATCTTTATTGATATTTTGGGTTGCTTTTCGCAACTCCCGATGGGGACATCGGGCAAAAAGAAAGGGGGATGTACAGATGTCACTGCACCCAGCGCCTCTAAATCTTAGTAGATTTAGGCTTTCGGCAGCTGGAATCACATTTCTGTGAAAATGTGTGAGCTCTCGGGCTGCACAGAGATTCTGAGAATAATATCTCGGCGGAAAGACCCCGTGCAAGCTTGTGTCGGTAGGCACAGCTTTGATTCGGAAGGCTCTGAGCCAAAACACGCAGCCCTTGAAGTTTCGGTGTCCCGGAGAGTTGCCGCGGGCATGTGTGCACAGGTTGGACAATTGCTGAAAATCGAAATGTTAAGCAGACTTTTCAGATCTGTCCGGTTGGAGCTGTAAGTGCTCTCGTGGCCCGGAAAGTATGAAAACAGTTCTGAATAGGTGATATTGCGTTGATTCAAAACTAATTTCAGTGTTTTTGGGTTGAAAACAGTAGTTTTGGATAACTTGAATTTTGCGAAATATCGTTTTGATCTGAATTTTACCAAATTCAGATATTTTGGCTGTCAAACTGTGTAATAGGTTTGTAAATGTGCTGAATTCGATGGAATGCGTCTAAAGACACTTAATTCTAGCCGAATTTTCGTTTTCTGGGTATTTGAAAACCTATAGAAATTTCGATTACCATCGAAATTAGTGATAATCGGTAGCTAACTTCTGAATAGAATATTGTTTTTGGCTTGTCCGCACAGTATCATGGCGGAGGTGTAGTTTTAATATAATATACGTGGATTTTGTTTAAAATCTTTTGTGTGTGTATATGCGTAGGTGGTAAATATAGTATTGTTACACGTGGTTTTCTTGAGTTTTGCATTATCATTGGAAATAGAGGATAGCGTCGGTTCTGGGTGCGTAGGTATTTTAGTGCTGTGGAGGTGTCTTGTTACGATTGTCTGAACTAGGTTAATTTTTTTTTGTTTCTACCGAAACCGGTTATGCAAAATTGTTAATTTTGCATAATCCTAAAATTTTTCCTTGTCCGCCGCTGACTTGTTAAGGATTGTTGGGAAATTACTCTAGCGTCGTCAGAAGAGAAACTGTTTCAGTAGTTTGGTTTCTAAGTGGTTTTGTGGGTGGATTAATTTTGTTTTCGATAACAAAATGCAGAATTTTGTGGGTTCTAATAACTCCCTGCGGCAGCAGCGGAGTTGGACCTGGGCAACCGGGGCGAACTGGTGCCATTCGTCAGCAGCGGAATCCCCGTTTTGGTCTGGGTTTTCACAGGCAAATCAGCAGATTCGGCCGTTACCACGGCCCGAATCGATTATCCCCGAATTATTGGTAAGAGTTATTTACATACTTGCTTACACCATGGTCATTTGTTTACACCGGTGTTTAACGGCTCTCGAGATTATCGAGAAAGTCAAAGCTGGCTTGTAAATCTTTACGTTATTTGCTTTTAGCCGTGGTGTAGAGTTACAACTAAAAGTACTCATAGGCAACTAATTTTACTCGGTTGAAATGGCAAGGAGTACACCGTCATCCCCGCTAAATCCTGAAGCTGATGGGTTTCAGCCTTCCACCTCTGGGGTTCGGTGGGTGATAGCTCACTTAACGCTGGAGGTTGAAGCCGAGCTCGAAGCTCTGCAAATGCTTAACGCCGAGGAGGATGCGCTGGTAAGATTTGTTCTGTTTCTTTAGTTCGGGTGTACTTGTTGCCAGAATTTAGGTGTTAGTTTTCTTAACCCAGTGTTACGTGTAGTTTTTGCTAATAAACTAATAGGCTTAGTTGTTGCACATAGTATTTATTTCTCTCACACACATACTTAGTTACTCAACTTAATCTCGGGCCCGGGGCTACCGCCCCGCCCCCTTTTCTTTGTACATATCATCCTTGAGTTAACCCGCATTCTTCTTGCGTCCTTGAGTGCTTACGCTAGTCACGCCGGCGCTGAGCTTGGGTTGATTCAAATTACCTGAGTTCTTAAATGTTGTAACTCAGGTGCTAGCCGAATTTGTGCACCTGAAACGTTTTACCGGTCAGCAGTCGAGTTTTAGCCAAATTGCGTTTTCCGCGGAATTTTATATCAGCAGTTGGTAACTTTTATTTTGGTTTCGAGTAGAATTTGTGGAATGTGCTTAGAATTGGTTATTCGTAAATTTGCGTCGCGTATAAAATTCGGTTATCCGCGTCGCGATAATATTTCTGCGCGAAGCTCAATTGTTTGGGAATTTGCGGCGCTCATAAGCTGCTGTTATTCGCGCCGTCCCAATTTTGCTCAATTGTCACGCGGTAGGGTGACAATATGCGTTTTCTAGTCAGATCCGTAGGTGGAATCTTTCGGTGTGATCAGACCGGTTTGCACTTATCTTTCGGTGATCGGTTTCTTGCGAGAACGCTTACGCTTAGGGTACTCGACTCAATTTTCTCGCTTTAGTTCGATACTCTTGGGCTGAGTGAAGTTGCCGGTTCTCGGAATGTGGGTGTTTTCTGGTTTGGTTATGCTGGGTGTCTGCCAATTTTACGGATCCCCGTGATTCCCTGTGTTGGTGACTCTGGACTAACCTACCCCAGTCGCGGGCCTAGCATAGCGCAACGCATTCGATCTTTTTCCAACCATAAGCAGAAAGTTGCCGAGGGTAGGCGGCGCCTTTTTACTTTCTGACTTATAGCGTTCCAGCATCTTTCTATAGCACAACATAATTGCTATCACTGAAAGTATTTGCAACTGCATATTAAACAAGTTACCATAATTGGTGAATCGCTGAAGCACATAGTTAGTCGCGATCCATGAAAAAATTCCTTCCCATGCGCCGCTAATCACTTGAACAGCGTCGTCTTGTAATAAAAATGGACTTTCACTGACAAGCACTCTTCGCGTTTCTTGGACTAGCATTTCTCGTTGCCTACAATGTGTCAAACTCCATTTACATTTCATCCGTTTCATTCATCCTAGTACAGGTTACTGAGTGGCACTTTTGTAGTTTCCCCCGACACTTCAACGTATAAACCATAAATTATCAAGAGTCGAAATTCTTTCTTGTGGTTGGGCATTCGGCTACCGCCCCTCCTCACTGGTTCCGCCTTGGTATATTACAATAAAAAAATATTAATAATATCGGACGTGTTTCAGTTATCCCCTAGAATCCGCTTTTTGTCGAAAAACAGACCTATTTTTAAATAGTTGCCCTTATGAACTATTCAAGACTGCTTCTGATCATGTCACGCCCAAACATAAAGGTTTGAAAATCCCGAGTTTTGAGGTTCTAAGCGCTTCTTCAAACCAAGAAACTTTTCTTCCAAAAATAATACCTGACTTGACACAATTGCTGAAATCAATCGAACGATGTTAAATTATCCGCAATCAGACTATTGGTTTACGAGATACGGGCTCGGTACCAGCGCAAATCATTGTCTCCGCAGAACGCCTATTGTACTCCAACAAAATCTGCGACAATTGGCGCCCGACAACTTGTCGCCCAACGATCGCCTAAGGCCGTTGAATAAATCTAAGTATAACCCTAAACGTAAACTAAACCTAAGCCTTACCTAAGCATAATGATAGGCGACGAACTGTCAAGTCGGTTAAATTTCCGATTACAAGCTGTCGGGTGAAGTATTGTCGGGCGACGAATTGTGGTATTAACATAACTCACGAACTATCAATTCTTGCGGACAGCAAACAATTGAGCATCACCAGTTGATTGAGTTCCGCGCAAAATCAGTTATTCGATCATAGCTCTTGAACCTTTCGTCGGATGGCGAAAAAATGAGCACCATTCAAATCAATTCCGTAAACTGCGTCGAGTGACATATAAATTTTGAAAATTCCCTCAAAAAATTTTTGGTCACATTGAAAGACCTCAAAACATCAAAAAACAAAAATTTATGAAAAATTCAGATTTGGGTGTGACACGATCCGAAACGGCCTTTCCAAAAAATTTCAAACTGAAATAATATAATGGCAGATGCCGACTAGAGCATAACTGAAGATAGCATATGCCAGGATATCAGGTTATTTCCATAGCACCTACTGTGGTGACCCGAATAAGAGAGGGGGGCAATAAAGGGGGGGGGCGACGGGGTCCTCATTTTGAGTCCAATCATTCCGAGTCCGTATCCCTAATAAGAGTCCGTAAGCGCATAGAGTCCCTAAACACTAATTAGAGTCCCTAAACACTAATTAGAGTGAACAGATGTCAATTATCCCTAATTGTAGCTCATAAATGACACCAACCAGATAAAGTTGAATTCGAAACTTTAAAGCGTATTAAGGTTTGAAAGTACATTCCTAAGTATAACCTTGCATTATCGCTCAAGCTATTGCCCAACACAAATAAACGTTTGATTCCACGGATAGGATATATATCAGTATCGAAAGGCGGGTAAAAATAAATAACAGTCCGTAACCGAATAACAGGGGTACCCTTTGGAGAGACCAAATATATATCAGTCCCCCTCTTATTCAGGTCACTACAGTAACCGGACATCTTTTATGAACTGACGGAACTTTTCAGTTCAACATATGTAAAAAATTTTGGTTTACTACAACTTACCGTACGTGAAGCATTCTAAGTCCTGCTGTCGCCATTAGAAAAAGTGGTGTTTGTGTAGCCACATCGGGCGGAATATGCAATTGAGCACATTGTATAAGCGGCCGCAGGTACTCAGAAACGTTGCGCAGAGATTTGGCGAAACTTGAAAGCCCTAAATATATATTTTCAAAATTTTGCTTTAACCAAAAATTCGAATTCATGCTGTCAATTGAACTCATAGACGAAAGGTGTTTAACATTACCACATGATTGTAGAATAATAGCATGCATACGTAATTACTGCTACTGTATATGTACATCGAGGTGTCCGCAGATAATATAACTTGAACGGACACCAAATTAGGTCGCAAAGTGATAATTAAAATCACAACGCTATACAATTGCCCGGCTTGTTTGGAGAGGTGAAGATTGAATTTAAAGTGGTAGCGTTGTGACCACGGATTGAAAATTAAGGGGCCCGAAATATGAAAACAAGTGTTTCAGTCCTGATCAACATATGATTTCTGTTAAGCGCAATTCCCGCGAAGAGCGATAGGTTTAACGTCTATTTTTGAGAATGTCAAGATTTCGTTCGAGGCGGAATTGTAGCTTGAACACATTGAGCACAATTATAGAATGTGGTCAAAACGGTTGGGCATTGTATCAAAATGTTAAACAATTTCAGAAGTTGCCAGCAAGAAAATAGCATTGAAGCAAAAAGTTTCGGTCGGCCTTGTGTTCATATCCGCCTGACTGAATGACCACATGCCACACGAACATTCAGGATCCCTTGCCTTCTTCAATAGGTATCTTGCGCAGCCTCTCTCGTTGATAAAGATGTCTCCTACGCTACGTTGCACATTAGTGAAGTGAGAAATACATATGCGAACTGTGGCTCAACCAGAAATCACGTAGTGACGCTTGGTAATGAGATCAGCGTTTCGTAGACAAATTCAGAAATGCGAAGAAACATCGTCAATAAAATTTGGTAAAACATTCTAACACCAAACTGTAACAGTTAACAAATATCCACTCCAGGGTGGGTTGAGAATCGCAGTCAAATTTTAAACGGTACCATCACGCACTCCATGGAGATCCCCACCAGAGTGGGATGTTTGTAAGAATATTTTACCCGACCCGCGCTTTACCTAGGTAAATAGGAATTTTTTACCCAAAAAGATCAATCCACAACCCACCTTTTACCCGTGCCTCAAGTTTAAACAAGTATTTTAAAGATCGTTGGTGAGTGACTTGCTCTTTAATGAATTTTTGCATTATAGCTCCAATGACATTTACACATGAAAGCTTTACTAGAAACAAGCCATTTTGCCTCAAAGTCAAATTGTGTTCACCGTGATTCAATATGGCATATGTTTAGCATCAAGAACATATGCCCGTAATACTGAAAATTTAGAAAATGCCTGATTTCTAGGTTATTTATTTATCGAAATAAATACGTTTCGCTTTTTGCTGCAAAATTTTTTGGATCCATTTTGCTGAACAACACCAGAAGCAAACTTATATATTTGTCCTTTATCTGAGTTAAATGGATTAATGGATTTGTAAGAATCAGTTGAGTATAACAGCGTTTTTTGCTGTCATTATATGACAGAACAACCGCGTCAACATGAATTTTTCATATTTTGTAAAGTAATATATTTTTCGTGTCGATGATATAAGCGGTTAATTTACACCACTGAGGTCAAATTTTCAATTGAGCTTGCGTAGTTTTTATTGTTGGCGTAGCATTACCTGTATGGATGATATAGGATTTAGCTTCATTCTAAAAATATTTCTGACCTTTGCAACGTGACAATCTGCAAATGTTGTATATATAACAAACAACAATTGTCTTGCTTGGAACGGTTTGTATGCTAAGTGAGATTTCCGATTTTTTTTCTCCCCGGTCTCTAAACTGACCTTTGGTATGGCCTACAGCAGACCATTGGGGTGATTTACAGAAAATAAAGTTTCCAGTAATATCCTGCAACGGACAGCGATAACTGTAGTCGTACTCTAGGCGCAGAGTGGAGCAAGGTGCCGTTGGACTGAGTTACCGGAGCAGAATTTCTGGCTGGCTGCACAAACGTGGTATACAGGCGCCTACACCAACCGTTCTTTTCTCAACTTAGCATTAAAACCAGTTCAATTAAAATTAGCCTACAATGTAGAATTTTAATAGTTGGCTAAAACCGCAGCTGCAAAAAAGAAAACCAAGTTTTAACTGTTGATGCTTCATATTGTTAAGTTGCAAGGTTCAATAATTATTAGGTTGGTAAGATTAAATGGGAAGGCAGAAATACTGCAGCTCTATATGTTCACTGTTTGCCATCACTATTTTTGTTAGAATACGTTTATACTTCCAAAAACTATATAAGCTGTATCGCACATCACATATGTGCAAAAATTCTAGTTAAGAATGTGAAGCAATAATTCCGTGGAAAATATTCTGCAGTATTTATAACACATTAGTTATATCGTTAGTGAGTACAGGGTGACAAGAACAAACTTTTAAACCAAACTAAATAAAGCACAGAACTTTTGCTTTTTCATCGCTCCAGCTTAGCTGATAGTTAACAGCGTAGGTTTTGCACCTTAACGTTTAAAGGTTTTGCGCGGGTAAAAACTGTCAATTTTTTACCCGCGTGATAAAAATCTTTACCAGCAGGTATACCCGCGACCAAAATTTTTTTTACCCAACCCGCGTTTTCCCGCAGGTGTCATCGGGTACCCATGGATACCCACAAGTAAAGTCCCACTATAGTCCTCACGTCAATCCTCAACCCAATGACATCCGTGCACACAACACAACACTTAACTCACCTGGGGAAATTTTCATGGTAACCAAATTTTTATTCGAATCTGACAGTTGCCGCAGATGTGGCAACTTCAACGATTCATAATTGTTATATGGCCAATAATAAACATACAATCGTGAACCGCTACTGCCAGCATCGATAACAACTGCATAATTCAGTGTTCCTTAAATCAACACGCAGATAGATAACATAATGTGCATACCTTAAAGTCTAAACCTAATTTTTTAAATGTGTACAGCAACTATCACAACTTAGTAATTGGTTTTGAAAATGAGTAAGTGAAGCATCTAAACATGAGAAACTTGGCTCACATGTAGAACCGTTCAAGTGTAAAACGTGTGAAACATTTGAATGCCTCTATTGGCTGGGTCGAAGTTTACAGGACCTACCGTCAATTGGTAGTAATAGGTGTTACATATGTAAATGTGCCAAATCCTAAGCCGGTGTCGTATGAAAAAATGGTCCCAAACAATGACCCCCGGGCACATTTCATGGTGGTCTAATTTTCACAGTATTGTGGTGTGAAAAAAGACCCCTGACAACTATCATGAAGAGTCCTCAGGTCAGTTTCACACAGCACTGTATTACAATTATCCTGTGTGAAAATAAATTACTTCCCGCTGTTCAATATTCTAAAGCACAGTGAAAGGATAATTTAGATAACAAAACTAAGCAAACCACCCTTAGCGCTTATAATTGAAGAAACAGACGGTGAAACTAATTTAAGTTCAAGGAAAAATTTACTGGAAAATTCAATCAAACACATACATTGGCATGACATGGCCAAGTAGTGCTTTATTACTTGTGCCGTGTATTTTATGCCTGAGGTGTGTGATTACAAATAGGGAATGTGTTGTAATATATTCCATTCCTATATTAGCCGCGTAAAAATTACCGGGGGTGTCTTTTTAATGGAAGTCATTTTTTCACACGACAGTACTATGAATATCAGACACCAATAAAAATGTGCAGGCTAGTCATTTTTTGAGGTGCATTTTCCTTGCGACACATGCTCAAGCGTGAACCATTTCGTGTTAACGTTAAGTCAAACATAATATACGAAATTTTTGAAACCAATATGGCCAGATCGTAATAGCTTCATTGTAGTAACTTGCATACCAAAAGAGTGAAAAACCAAACTTGTACAACCTCAGTATAAACTTTGGTTGTGCAGTTTCAAAAATCGCCGTACAATTTTATCACACAGTGCTTTTTACATCACACCCCAATCCAATTCATGGTGGTTGTAGGCTTAATCGCAATGTCAAGCAATGTATGCCTTATTTTTGGCACTTATAAACCTTTAGTTTTGTTTTCAAAATTTAGCCTAGTTATGGTTTCGGCGCCGAACGGTTGCTCAAAACTTCAATCCTCGGTTTATTTTCGTATCATTTCGCTAGATCACCAAAAAATTATGTTTGAGTCTTATCGTATTTTACAATGTATGACAACGTACAGATAAATGCGTAAAAGTTACCATTAATTTCCTCTATAATTGGAAAGAATATACTATAAATATCTTTTGGTTTCCAAGGGGGGACATTGGGAATTGAGAAATCGAATTTTTCAAAAAATTTTGCATATTTGAGCTTTTCATTACAAGCCTGGTTATTGCACGCTAAAAGTTGAATTTTTGAAAAATTTGATTTTATACCACTCAAGGTTCCTTCTTGGCTCCCAAAAAACTTTTTTTGTTAAAAAGATAGACAAATTATAAACCATTCGATGCAGCTGGTGAATCTGAGTCCAACTGTTGTAAATTTTTTCCAATCAGACGTGTGGCTAACAAGTTACGTTCAAATAACTGAATTAGCACACTGCCAACGATTTGGGACCGCACTCAGCTCCGCAGGCAGCGCCGAATAGTACATAATTTGTCTAAACTTCTTAACAAAAAATTTGGGGCCTTATGGGGGGACCTTGGTTCTTGCGAAAACCAGTTGATTACATGCTGAAAATGCAACCATAAAGGGTGCGTAGTTAATATGTGCGAAGCGCAATTTTTTAACATTTCTTCTGAACACTGACCGTAACTTAAAAATAACGCGAAAAAATTTCGTCCGCCCACAATCTTGCTTGTAAGTCAACGAAAGGACTTTTATGGCCTACCTGAAACATTTTTAGCTACCATAGCAAGGTGAGCTGGTTACGGACATGTTACCAAAATGTCTGTGCGTATATACAGTTAGTATAGCACACTATCGCGTTAACTGCACTGATTTCAAATGCAAAGAATATTCCATGGAATTTTTTCAGATTTAACGAGCTGTAACATATTTTTTACCTGAATTTGATAAAAACGTAGCAGTCAAATGAAGACCTCGCAAAAAGAGCAAGTAGATTATAACAAACACAACAATTAACGTAAACGTAGCGAATTTTCCCATTTTTTGTAACGTTCCTCTGGTGTTTCGGCGGCATACCATTTTAAGAATTTATGACAACATATTTCACTGATGAACCGTTGTTCGTATTCAAGCAGTAGTTGCCCATATTTCTGCCGAGACGTACCCTATATTATGCCTAGATACGCTGAAAAAAATAATTATAGACTATAAATAACTTGAATGAACAGGCTTATCGCTTGTACAACGCGGTAAAAGTGTACAAAAGTATTCGAAGAATGGTCCAAGAAAAATTTGCATAAGCTAAAAGTCGGATCTAAACCTTCCCAAAACACGAAGGCGGCAAGTGTTTTATAGAAAGACCTGAAGCCCTTGACTCATCTTGGTTATGGGTTTCAGTAAAAATAAAAAAAAACATTTTGCCAATAATTAAGTAATGGTAACGGGCATTTTTCGCGCCAGTTTAATGTAATACTCACTCAATCGGTTTGAGATAAATCTAATGAATAACAGAATCAGCTCAATATTTTTGTATTTCGGTAACAACTTTGTATTTTAAGTTTTATGAATTATTATGCTTATATCTGAATGATTAATGTTGATGGCAAACTAAACCTATAGTAACGCGACTAATGTCAGACATGCTCGTCTTTTTATTGAAACAAAACATAAAACGAAAATAGTCGCCATCACATAGGTAAACATAGTGCAAAAATAGTGTCTCCGACACTCACGTCCTTATCGCAATCAATGTACGTACAACCTACTTGTCATATATATTGCTAAACGGCAGGGTGTGACCCGATATTAACTTACCGAATATTGGATCCGGTGCCGAATATTGAATTTTTACCGAAGCCGCAGTCGGATGTTAACCGGATATAGTATGTAAATATGAGCACTGATGAAAGTAATTGCGTCGCGCAAAAGTTTATGTTTATTGAATTAAAATCAATTGGCAGCATGAATTTTTATTCTATTTCATTTGGTGAAAAGCTAAACAGCCTTACCTGGCCATAGAGGTAACCGCAGAAGAATGCTAAATATGTCCACTTGTCAAACGCAGGTTTACGATATTCAGTGCAACAAGCGTAAACATCTAGTATCCGGCAGGTTTATACAGGATACCGAAACCGGATACGAATAGCAGTTGTTGCCGGATATCAAAACTGGAACCGGATATCCGGCCGCACCCTGCCAAACAGTTCTATAGGCATTGAAAATTATCGTTTGAAACAAAAAATGCTCTTGCTTCTATATTTGCCCTACATTTAAGGAAAGGCTTAGGCAGAAGCTATATGTGCATGTGCCATACGGCATACTTAGGTACATGGCCCAATAATTCTACAAGCGGTGCAGTTATCGCTTGAACCAGACAAAGGCTGTTGTACACTTTTTCAGATTCACACTTGCGGTGTTTATTACACTTGCATTTAGCAAAAGGCTCACATATTCCTAAGCATAAGCCTTAATGTTTATAATGAGGGAAATGTCCAAGAGCCGCGGAAGTCATAGTTATTTCAAGCGTAACAGTGATCGCCTATCGTTAACGAATAATGCTCAGCTACCATACATATTCGAGATCTCCGATACAGATTTCAGAGAACTAGAAATATGCTCAACTCAACGTTAACACTAAACAGAATCGAAATTTTTTGAACGCTTGGACTGACATGTTACGTTCAAACAATTTATAATTGTCCGTATTTCATGGCGAAGTAGAATTAAAATATTATTTCGAGGGACAAATTGGTACGATATCAGTTTTAAATTCAATGTTAAATATTGATTTTTGCAATGCATGCAGCAATTTCGTTATTGTTTCCTTGATGTATTAAGACTATGAGAAATTTTAATGTTTTAAAAGTATCTTACACTCCAATACGACAACTTCAAGAATTTATATTGGCTGCTTTGCTTAAATTAGCAGGACATTGGCCACTCAAATGGGTTTCGACGAACTGCAGAGTGATCATACCTCTTGACCAAACCTTGGCTCCACCTGTGCCACATGGGCGATTTGGCGTTTGCTGTACCAAAAAACTCGCAGCTTTAGGTGGTTGTCTGCTATTGACTGCGAGTTCAATACGACAGGAGCTAGCTGTACAGTAATTAATAAACTAAATTAGCGAACAGCTAACCTATTTGTATGTATCACATTTTTGGAATGTGCCTATTAACTTAGCTTACCTAACACGCCTATTAGACAGATGCTAACTAATTTGCATTCCAATATTTTATATGTCTCATGCTTAGGGTTTTCACGTCCGAAAAACCTATAGTCGTTGCTCCATAGCAATTAAATTTTAAGCGTTGCTAACTATGATATTTTTCAGTTAGTCGGATAATACAATAAAGAATGAAAGGTTAGGTTATCACGTCGTTTAATGTCACTCACACGTTACCATACGTGCACTCGGCACACGAAATGTCCCCTCCCAAAAGAAATTCAATAGCTTGTCCGGCTTATGTTTTGTCGAAACCCTTCATTTTCCAACAGTGTCAATTTTGACGGGAAAATTCAAATTTTGGCGGGAAATTCAAATTTTGGCTGGAAATTCAAATTTTGGTGGGAAAATTCAAATTTTGGCGGGAAATTCAAATTTTGGCGGGAAAATTCAAATTTTGGTGCAAATTCAAATTTAGGCGGGAAAATTCAAATTTTCGCGGCAAATTCAAATTTTGGCGGCAAATTCAAAGTTAGGCGGGAAAAATCAATTTTTGGTGGTAAATTCAAATTTTGGCGGGAAAATTCAAATTTTAGCGCAAAATTCAAATTTTGGCGGAAAATTCATGTTTTGGCGGGAAATTCAAATTTTGGCGGAAAAATTCAAATTTTAGCGGAAAAATTAAAATTTTGGCGGGAAAATTCAGATTTTGGCGGGAAAATTCAAAGTTTAGCGGGAAAATTAAAATTTTGGCGCGAAATTCAATTTTGGCGGGAAATGTTGGCGAACTTGCAAAAAGCAAAATAATTACGCAATAAAGTAATTACCTTATTTAGCGCTTTCCGGCGATACCTTTTAGACTGTAACAACAAAGTCCGACAATTCACGCAACTCTATATTTAATATTAACATAATGCGCAAACAGCATACAAAATGTCCGTCAACGCAATAAACTCTATGCGGACATTTTTTATTTAGAGATAAAATTTCCGTACACAGTTACGCAATAACAGTATAGCTAGCCTTTTTAAAACAGAATAGGGGGACGATGAATGTGCCGAGTGCACGTATGGTAACGTGTGAGCGACATAATACAATTAGATATTTTCGACTCTATCTACATGTAACATACATGCGATGGGAACTGAGAAGCGTTTTGCACATTAAAAGTAAATTTTAAAACCTGTCTCAAATGTATCGTGCGAGTTACCAGTGCACTATAAGTTTCATTATAGTGACCGCTAATCCGTATTCTCAACCAACCAATAATTACACAAAAATTGGTAAGGTAGCTACAGAGATACTGCGTACTCAGAGAAAATGCAAATAAATCACAAGTAGCTTTCGCTTCGCCAGAAATAAATAACACTCTGCATATTATGCGTATAAATAGCTTTATTCCACTTAAAACGGCCGCTCGGATCTGCTGGAACGTAAATCGGAAAAGTCGTTCTGTATTATAACACAAAATCCGGAAAAGCACAAAAGAAATGAATGAACTCAGAGGCGATATCATTTGGTGTAACAGTTATAATAGGCAATGGAAATGTTTAGCTTGATTCGTGATGGAGTCACCACTAGGTGTTATCGCCGCAGCTACCACACATTCACATTCATACAGGAATCCTCTCGTAGTTTAATATACTCCAAAAACTAGACAGAAATTGCCGCTAAAAACACTTCAAGCTTCGATAATTCAAACTCCAAAAATCCACGCCTTCTAAAAGCGCTCTGCGTTTATATAACCAAGAACCTAAACACTGTTTGAATTTTTGGAATTTTCATCCAAAATTGCAATGGTTCTGAAACCTTAAAATCAAACAGTTTATTCAAATAACTTTAAACTGAAAGTGGTGGCAGAAATACGCACAATTTACCGCCTCGTCTGACATTTTGTGTTTTTACGACTTTTGAACTTAAAGTCGGTTTAAAACACAATTAATCTAACCGGTTGGGCTCTTGGGCGTGGCTAGGATTTTTGTTTGGGTGGGCTTACAAGTACTTTAAATATATAGTGTGTTAATCTATTTTCATCAGTTATCATGTGCAGCAGGGTGCAAAACGGAACTGGGTTGTACCCGAATCGGAATCAAAACTACAATTTTGTGACAATACGTACAATTTGTATTAATAAATATATTAATTTAGGGAATCTGATACTTGGCAACAATTTTCAAAAACATCGCACAAACATATAAAACTACAAACAGTTATTAGTTTCAAAATGAAACGATAGTTTTGTTTGGTTATAGATGTTGAGATCGAGATATTTTTACGCAACCAAAGTATGACTAAATTAAAAACGCAAAATTTCGATTTTGAAAGCCAAAGTGCAGTATGACGTTCAACGTATCTTGTTTCACACAGACGAACTAATTGTTTACGCCTTCGAAACCGTTTCATCTTTGCTAGTTACGCACTAGAACACCTGTTGCAGTGGTTAAAATCAGTCGGAGGAAACCAAATCAACTCATTCACAGGGCCCGCGTTAAGATAGTTGGTCCCCCGAATAGGTTCAAATAGACCTCCAATAAAATTTTTTACAACACTACAACTACATGTTGGTCAAAGAAAAATTTTTTTAGTTTGCCAACGTGGAGCCCCCAAGGGTCAGCCGCCCAATTGGGTGGCTTGGGAGGCGCTTCCACCAGCAATACTTATTGAGGTGGCCCGCGCAACAGGGTACACATGGAGGTCTGCTTCCGGCTCCGGCAGAATTTTTGCCTGAAGTTCCGGCAATTTCGAGTAAAATTTTGCGTAATTTTCCTAAAAGAATTGCCGAAATTTGGCAGATAACTAATTGACCATAATTTTTACTGCTTCATTTCGCCTCACCTCCGGATCCCGCAAGTTTTGTTGACCTCCGGCTCCGGTATTTCTCACTCCGGTTGCACCCTGCCACGCAAGTATCAGTAGCAAACTTATAACCAAATGTTTCGTTATTCGAAATAGAAGTTTAATTACAGATTTACCCGCTGGTACCCGCGTTTACTAGCGGTAAACGCCGGTCCAGTAAAGAATTTCAGGCGCGGCGCCAGTTGCAGCTGCGTACATGTTGTACGTATGTACACTCATAACTTGCTGTAACCTTTGTTAGTAGCTCTATTTAAATGATCATAGTGCAAGTTTACTTTAAAATGAACACACATTTTATAAGACAGTACACAGAGCGTCTCTTGTACACTTCCTTCTTATTTTAGACGTACAGCAAATGTGGGGAAGGCTCAGGGCCTAAGGGTGCTCGAGCCGGCTTTTCTACAGCCCAACTTTACGAAATTTTACTATATTAAAATAATATAAGTACTAAAAGTTGTATAACGTCTCGCTCGCGAAATTTTGTTTCTTTACTGCTCTACAACTGAGTTTCACATAACGGCCTTAAAAAGTAACACGGGCTACATTTCGAAAAAAATGTTTCCAATGAGTTGCTTAATTAACTCAGTTAGCGAATTTGTTCACTCTGCTCAGTTGATTAGCAATCTGAATTGAGTTTCAGGCTAGTTCATTAACTCAGAATGAATTGAATCAACTCAAAATATGAGTTCTGAATCACCTGATTCAAAATTGAAACTGAAATTAAAAATGTTACTTAAACATTTCAGCTGAAATATGTCAAAAAATTTTCTTCAAATTTTAACTACATATTTCGCTCGTTTGTCAGCCATTTGTTTCCTATCTTTTGAAATTCCTTCATTCGCATATGGTTTAGGTTCTGGTTTAGGCTCTAACACATGCAAGTCGCTTTCCAAACCTATAAGTGCAAATGTAGGGAAAGTGTACAAAAGCCAAGTTAAGATTAAAATTAAATGAAACATTTGAAATAGACTATATTTTACGCAAATATATATATACATTTTGCCGCCCCAAAAGCTAATATACGCAATAATTCATAAGGCTGGAATTAAAACATAGGACCAAGAGTAAATCACATGCCAACCCCTTGAAAAATATGTTTAGTTTTCATTTGTCATGCGACTAAACGTACACCTATAAAAAACGAACGTCACAATACAACAGCGCCAAAGTTAAAAATACAAACCTTACCTTAGGCATTTGTTTGTGTACATAATTATTTCAATTTATAATTATTGTTCCTGACAGTTAACTGAGTTACGTCATTTTAACACTTTACGCGGACAAAATCCCACCATTATAGTATACAGTAACGTCGTAATCCCCTCCTATGCACAGGTAAGGAAGTAATGTAGATTATAAATGATAACAAAGCAACCGTATATACTATTTCTGTCAGTACTGTTAGTTTTGTTCACTAACTTCTTGTGTTCATGTTTAGCCCTCTATATTAGTATTTAAGTACGGTTGCCGTGGAAAAGCTTTATGCGCTTGTACACAAACAGTTAAATTTTGAATGCTACACATCATTAGAAATCGTCACCGTTAACGAACTCAGTAAGATAAGAAGCTATGCAGAGCAACAACATCATCTTCACCTTATTTTACTTACGATAAATTGGCAATTCGACATTCAGTGAAATCCAGGCAGAAATTGTGAAACCACATTGTTACCAAGATTACAAACATGTGTCCACACTGGCATATTTAACGAAATATACCCATCGTATTATCACAGAAGCCAATAACAGTTACATGGCAACATTGCGTAAATAAGTAACAAGTGCAATTTGCGAAATCCCTCAATTTAGCAAAAACACAACTTTCAACTTCAAAACTGAAGAAAGCATTCAATGATCTACACAATGTCCAGCTGGAAAAACCAACAGTTAATACCAAACATGAAATGGATGTTAAGCGAAATATGACCTAATGCTAGTCAATATGCTCTAAATTTTCTAGCAAATCCTAATAGCAAAATGTAATTCCTTCAACTAACTGAGTTATTACTTTGTGGCACGATGAATAAATTTTATTACAAACCACTTACAGAGGCTACTTGTATTAATGACTGAGTATGCATATACTTACATTTTCACAAAATTGAAGAACGTTTTATATTTAAGAATAGTTTGTTGTTTTCTGTCTTCGCCCATTTACTGCGGTCTTTTTGTTGCTTCAAAATACGACGGAGGAGGAGCACTCTAAACAAATATAATACAGCCACTCCAGTCATTCTCTGCTGAACCTTACAGTACTGCGTAAACAAGACAACAATACTGGGCATAAATCTTGAACGTTCTGGCTTACAAGGAGCACGTGGTGCAGCGTGCGTAGCGAACCGCTGACTTTTATTTTACGTAGGTTGTGGTCCCTATTAGCCGCATACGCCGCATCCAATAAAATTTTGCTGTCCGCAGGTGATTTTTAGAATACTATGTTTTTGCAGCTAAATCTTTCCCGGACGACATTCTCAAAATTCGCTTAATATAAACCTATTTCGAAATAAGATATACTATAAGTATGAAGAAGATATGTACAAGCATATTTAAGAAGCTAGATAAGTGCTCAAATATAAAGCATACGGAAATCGCAAATACATTTTGTAATAATATAATATGAATGATTGGTATGCAGTATGCATTTAATGTTACGGTAAGAAAGTTAAGCATAATTTGGACCTTACCGGCTCTCCACTACGAACCTGTCCATTTTGTTGTGACACGTTTGCTTCAGCTTCTTTCGCATTTTGCGCTTAAGAAAAACAATGTCTATACTTAACAAAAGCTAAATTAGTCAAAACCGAAATTAGTTTGTATACGGTTCGTATTACACTAATTTTAAATTGAAAAGCAGTTAGTATCCCAAACAACAAAAGTTTTCCAAGGACATAATCTAGTCAATTTTAATACCATATGTTGAAATAACAAAACAGAACAGAGACTCGTCGCCTTCAAAAAACATTTGCTGTACTTGCTTTATTTACAAAATCTACAATGTTAACAAAATTAACAGTACATTTTGAACTGACTATGTAAAACAGATTTTGTAAGCAAACATTGCATTCCAGTAGTTGTCTTTACAGAAGCATAACAGGAGTTATAATATGGACCCATATTCTCAAGCGCGTCTAGCAGCGATCACCAACTAGCGTAGGTTGTCAAACTAACGAATTTCTACAGTTTGCGGATCACAAAATTGGAAGAGTAGTAGTAGTAGTAGTAGAAACCAAATCCAAAACTGACCGACATTCAAAGCTCTCCATTCACTGATTCAAAAGTTACAGGACGTATCATCAATTGGTGATAGGTGCTCGTGCTACGCACATGTGAAAACGCAGCCAGGATTCAATCGTAATTTGTGCAGCCTACTACACAACCAATCATAATACTTACCCGCCGTGCGACCCGACGCTCCGTACAGAGTTTCAGCATTCGGGCTTGGTGCCAAATTCGGATACGGTGGCGGAGTAGGCCCAATACCTGAATACGGCGGAGGCGCGTCATACATGAAAACGCCTCCCGCTGAAATAAGTTTTACATCTAAAGTAATAAATTTATCAAACCTGCTATATGAATCCCACAAACAGGCATTTATTTGTATATGAAAATAAAGATAAAGATAGATATTCGAACAGCAAAGAGGTAATTCTAGTTTAGATCAGCAAATAATCAAATTTTAGCAACCCAGAAAAAATTACCTTTCACTTCCGTTATCTCACTGCAACTTTGTTACCTGTGCAATGCGCACTCTCACAATATACTTTGTTACATAATATTTCGTTCGTAACTAACAATTATTGTTACGTAGCAGGATGAAATGAACTGCTATTCAAATCAAGGTTGGGTTGAATCGGAATCGTACTTTTTCACGTTTCATGCTTGTATTATTTTAAATTAAGACGCGAACTTTGCCTGCAGCGCTGCTAAGTTTCAAGATGACCAGTGTTTTTATTGATTTTCGTCGAGAATTTTTTATGTACATAGCATGGAAATTATTATAGAAACATGAATAACATCTGCATGGAAACGCACAGTGCACTAGAACACAGATATATTGATCTGACGAGTACTGATTACTGATTGTTCAATACAATAAAATTTGGTATGTAAAAATCATGCGTTCTAAAAATTTCTAGTTTCGATTCCAGTAAGAATTTACGGTTCTTATTGATATTCCAGTATAATTCCATTCCGTTTTGCACCATGTTATACAGACTTACGCTGCGGATAATCCGGAAACGCTTGTGTCGGCGGTTGAAATCCATAAACCGGTTGCCCTTGTGGTGGTGTATAATATGCCGGGGGCGCCGGATAATAAGCTGGTGGTGGCGCAAAATACGGTGGCGGCGCGTTGTACTGTTGAAATCTTGACGCTAAAAATATTGAACTACAGATATAGTAAATCCGTGACTATAATAAATAATAGCCCAAAAAATGTCAGGGAATAAAGTATACACTAACAGGAGCAGGAATGACCCGGATATCCGGCTCCGATAAAAATCGTCATCAGGCTCCGGTAAAACTCGTAATCCGGCTCCCTTCGGTTTTCAGCATTGTCCGATATATATTGCTTAAAAATATGACATAATTATTCTCTAGACTATTATTCATGACCAAAACCATATATCACAGTGACTTTTTGTTCGAAATGGTAAAAATGAGTATACCAGGATATATAAATCATACTAAACCAGCTGTAAAAACCATGAACTATAGTGCGCCTATAACAGCTAAGTAATGTGATTATCTTGCACTATTTGTCGAAACATACACTTAAATATCCAGCTCCGGCTCAGACATTTTTAGGTATTTGGCTTTATCGAACCAGAGTTTTGGAAAAAAATATGCGCAAAAAGGGTTTTCGGCGGAGCAAAACTCTTCAAAAGTTTTTAAAATCTTCTCAAAAAACCTCAGTCTGTATGTGAGTGAGTATACACACGCATACTGTTTGGTGCTGTAAACAAATAACAAGCTTATATCAGATCATATTTAAACTGTTGCAAGTCCGAAGCCAATAGGGCTCACCCTACCTGGAAACGCTTTGGACCCCCCTAGAAAATTTTGCAACCTTTTTTGTAAGTCAACGAAAACCTTTCTATGCCCCTCCTGAAACTTTTTAGCCCCCATAGCTAGGTGACCTGAATACGGGCCTGAACTGGTCATTTCGTTTAGTGTTAGCAAAGATAAAATATGCTCCGAAAATCGCAACGAATACCTACCCAATTCGTTTGCATGCAGCATTGCTTTTCCAAAATCAATGCAACCACCACGATTGAATGTCAATTTGAATACAACTTCTCCCTCCCAATTTCCTATAAAACGATGTTAATAAAAAACAGAAATAGTGTTAACTTATCATGTGATTACATGACAGCAAGGATCTTAACAGCAAAACTATTACTTTTTGTGACATACGTATTTGTTTATACATATTTAAATAACCCACCACAATTCACGCGAATTGCATACCATAAGGCAACGAAAAAATGTTAGCCACAGTGTAACCGGACATTCGTTTCCGGTTGAATATCCGGCAAAAACCGATATTCGAACCGTGTTCCGGTGTAAATTTACCAAATATTTACGATTGTGATTCCAATACCATAAAGCTGCATCCGACAAGTGGATATATTTAACATCTTCCTGGGATTACCTTTCTGGGCCAAAAATGAAACGTATACCTTGCGCGACTCAATTATATACTTCCAACAGTGCTCATATTTTCATTTTATATCCGGTCCCGGTAAAAAATTCGATATCCAACTCCGGTACAATTATCCGACCAATTAATATCTTGTCGTACCTTGATGTTAACACCCGGACTCAACCAGATACGAAAGAATATCGGAGCCGGATATTTAAACGCATTTAAAATTTATCAAGCTATTATAGTACTACTTGCCGTATAATACGTAATATGTTACATATAATTTAGATAGATAGATAGATAGATAGATATCCATTGATAGAGACCTCGAGGTGTTCAGAGACAGTTCGTCCGTTACACAGTCTCTGAAAACTAGGGTAACTAGTTAGCCTAAGTTAGAATGTTATAAACCTATTCAGTTTCCTTATGTTATTATCAATTTTATTTAGACTATATGATCTGCAGACCCTATCCCGGACCTCGCTGTAGACCGAACATCTCATTAAGAAGTGCTCTACAGATTCTTCAACCATTCCACAGCAATCACAAATACTCGAGTTTGAGAGTCCTATTTTATACATATGCTTATTTATTGACAATGTCCAGTAACTATTTGTGTTAGTAATCTAACTCTATTCCAATTAAGTCGCACAATGATGCTATGTATTTGTTTCTACAATGATCTTAGAATCAACAGGGCTTCTTGAATTACATGTATTATTTCCTACAGTTCGAAACCAACTAATGTGATTTTGAATTGATCATAAATACTAGTACCTAGATGATATAATATAGAGTTGTTACACATTTCAGTAATGAATATCCGGTAGAGCCGGCTATCCGGTTATACCATGATTAACACAACGCTTACAGCAGATATAAATGCTTGATACGACTGTTAAAAATTCTTTGATATGTGTTAATAAAAATATACCTCAATAAAAAATTTATCTTTATAAGATAAATACCGTAACCGTCTTATTTTTAGAAGGTAAATACACTAAACAACATATACTTACCTCCAGGTTGCGCTAAAACTGTTCCTTTCAAATAGTTCGCTCCAAATACCGGCTGTTCAAGTTTTACAGATCGCAAGCAATGGAATGGCATTGCAAATGACAACATTCTATCTTTCTCATCTTTGTTAACGAATATAACCTAAAAACAATAAATTATGTATTTTTCGATTATGTATAAATACATATGTTATACATCTGGCGGAGTTTGACTTTAAAAACAATTACCCACTATAAACGGTTCAATCAATTACGTGGTGTTCTCCAAATCTCAAGTTATATAACAATCTCATTCATGAATATAATAAAAACTAGTTCAATTTCTAACAAGTTAAAAAATGTCTCTGCAGCATACTTTTTTCCTTACGTTATAAAACAGCCACTTCATTTTGGCAAACATAATGAATGCTTACCCTGAATGCTTACCCTGTGAGAAGTTAAGTATAATTTCCCTTTCTTCGTTCCTTTGAACGCTGGGTCATTCTGTTTCTCGAAAGCCAAATTAACTTCCTTTTCGTATACAAGAATCCTATAATACAAGTCGAACAATATTCTGCTAAGTGTATACGTGTATACTAAAGATGCCCCGAGAGCATTGAAGTTTAAGTGGCCTCGAGACATCTCTAATACGTATATACGTACTACTGCAGTTAGCAAATAAAACAAATTTAATTCTATATACAGAAAGCTAAATGCTAAACTACATTAATAAATACAAAGTATATGTATATCACGTTCACAGATGAATTTAATCGGAAGCTAAAACATATTTGCGTTTTGTTACTTTCAGCAGTTCTCTATCAGACATAAACACGAAGTCATCAAGAGGATGAAATAGCACCTTCTGCCTAGTTATAAGCAATAGTTCGATTTGCTGCGATATAGTAGCATACATCACTTACAATTCGCCATTATAAATAACAACACCTTTTCCATCTTGCGAATGTGAAATATTTAAAGACATTATGTACGTACCAGATAATACGTAATAAATAAACTATATACATAAATAAAAAATACGTATACAAACCAGTTTTTCGACTATCTAGTGAACGAACACAACTGCGTACGCGATAAGCACGCCAATTCAGATTCAGGTTTAGGTAGTCTGCATCTCTTTACCGCATTTAAAACAGTCTTCTCTTTTAGTATATTGGCCCCGGCACGGCAAAATATTGCCGATACCTTACAGGCATTAGCAACGGATTGCAATGCATTGTTTCACCTGCTGGCTTATAGCAGTTTGTCAGAACACAAAAGCTGCCAAAACCAAATCAGCAATTTTTGTGAGTATCGGCATCGGAATCGACACGGCAAGAAACAAGCATCATGTATTAAAATGGTCATGGGTTCGAAAGAAGGGCACACAGGGAAGAATTACGGGACCGTGCCCTTAAATCTGGTTGATGCACTGCCCCCAAATAGTCTCGGTCTAAAAGTAAACAATCTAAAATTAAAATTATAGGGGCGCTTCAAAATTATTCGGTGCCCCTCAAATATAATTTTCTGCAAACGCCACTGAATCGAAACCTTTTAACGGCCTTCATCCTCAGCTGCAACAACTCAAAATATAAAACCGTGTACCCTCGCATACCCAACTTATTACAAACAGAAATTCTGGATTAAAACGCTATTTTTAGCACAGGCGCTTCTGAAAAAAACATCTCCCGACCGCTAACACGTATTAAGCTACATCATGACGACAACCCGATTACATATTGAAACAACTTTTCTAGACCGTAAGCCCACTAGCCACGTAATAAGCGACTTTTGAATCCGAAGAGGCACCCGTATAAAATATTACGTTACACTTAAGCATCGCGTACCTTCGGTGTCTTGCGTAATTAAAAGCAAACTTCATTCAATGATATCTGTTCACTAGTGAACAATTTTGAACTTGCAAACGCATGTCAAAAACCACTGATTACTTTTATTGGGGTAATGAATGGATGTATTTTCAGCATCATTACGGTGCTGAAACTTTACACAATGTACTTGATGCGTCTGCAGTTTACAATGAGTGTTCTAGTTGAATGCTTCAAAAACTCCGGCAGGTACACAACACGAATTCAAACATTTTCGCTTTTGGAGTTTACCCTGAAACTTTAGAATAGATAACATTCGCTGAAACACGCTGCCGACTATGACGGCCTGCCCATTCAGAATTTCCCATTTTTCGGTTACCCAGTCCCCCAATGTCCCAGTCACCGAATGTCCCAGTGTCCAGTCTCCTAATGTAATAGGGACTAGGAGACTAGGTATTAACTGAGAGACTGAGACATTGGGAGACTGGGAGATTGGGTGACTGGGACATTGGGAGACTGGGACATTGGCCCATGTAAAGATCACGGCCGGAACGTTTCTCTGTGGGACAGCAGTAGAGTAAGCTTTAGCTTTAGACTATTTTTGCTTCGCTTAGGCTTACTCTTAGGCTTAGGCTTAGGAATATGCTCGTTCGTTTTTAGACTTAGGGCTTATAATACTAGTTCCGCCCCTGTTCTTTACATTGGCCACCAGATTTCTCATCCTAACCCAAGGGCCTAACAGTCGTAGTAAAAGCATATTCCTAATCCTTAGCAAAAGCAAAAATTACTCTATAGGTTAAGCGAAAACTGGTGCCTATGCCTAAAACAAAACCTAAACATAAGCGTAGTTGCCTAAGCACAGACAAGTCGAAGATGAAGTCTGCGCCTAAGCCTAAGCCTAAGCTATGCCCTAGTTAAAGCCTAACCTGTATCTAGGTCTCACACACTAAACCTATGTCTACGCCTAAGAAAAAACCGGCCGATGTATAGAACAGGGCCGTACTTATCAGGTGGCATATTCTTAAGCCTAAAAGCCTAAGCAAAAAATATAAAAAAACAATCTATAGCTTAAGCGAAAACCTATGCTTATGCCTAAAGCCGGAACCTGATAATAAGCGTTAACCTAAGCCTCAAGCGCAATCCTAAGCCTAAAGCAAAATCAAAGCACAAGCCTAAGATAGCTTTGTGCTAATTTGGCTTTAGAAAACCATCAGGGTTACGAAAGCATAAGCACAAGAAAAGTGCTATCTAATATGTATTCTTAAGAAAAACTTTGTTGTAAATATACTATTAAACGATATAAACTAACTTATTTATAAAGAAAAATCAACACGCCACATAGAAAATTTTCCAGTCGAATAAAAGATTGTAAACCCAAACTTTTTACAAAACACTAAGCATATGTGTAATGGTTAAACCAAGCCGACATTTAAGCTGTCCCATGCCACTTTCCCAGTCCCCAATGTCACAGTCTTTTTGAGTCCCAGTTTACCGAACTCCCAATGTCCCACATTCTTAGTGTTCCAGACTTTCAGTAGCCTATAGTTTCCAATGTCCAAATCTCTCAGTGTCCCAGTCTCCCAGTGGGCAGGCTTAGATTACTAACACGAGTCAAACATGCGATAAAAATAGAATTTCAGAACACAAGTAGTGTCCCACACCAATTCCTAGATCCGCAGCGACAAGTTGCATTCCAAGTTCAGTGTTTTAGCGCTACTATGTTCAGGCACGCGGCCTATGTTTGCTTTCAGCGCAGTCCCGTTTTCCCGCGGGATACCAATTGTTCCGAACCGTCTGACAGGACTTCAGTCGTGCATCAGTTTGCGCGAACAGCAGACACTGTGTGCAAAGAAATTCAAATTATTTCACATTGATGCATAAAAAACAAATAGTAAATATATACAAAAGCTACAGGGTGGGTCTGTCTTTTATCAGTAGCCCTTACGCAGAGACGCCGCTTTCTCCCTACTTCTTTCAACCACTGCCAGCGTGAAACACACTATTTAAATATACATGGCGTGTGTTTTCATGAGGCCCTGGTCATTCGTATCTTTTTTGACACTATTCTAGGCTGATGCATGAACATTTTACAACTCTGCGCATCAAGATGCAACCGGAGGTGCAAAAACCAAAGACGGAGCCGGAGGTCAACAAAACTTGCCAGAGCAGGAGGTGAAGCCGGAGGCGAGGCGAAATTAGGTAAAAATGATGTTTAATTTGTAAATTTGTAGGCAATTTTTTTTCAAAATTGTTATTACAAAAGTTAAAGCGAAACGCGCCAGAGATAAATTTTGTAAAACTATGCAAAATTTCACTACCCAAATTGCCATAACCTACAGTAAAAATTCTACCGGAGCCGGAGGTCGATCTTCTGCCGGAACCGGTTTCGAAGGCAGACCTGCGGTTCTACATTCCTGCTCGCATTATTACATCAATACCAGTCGTAGTGGGACTACATTTATTGAGTGACGCTCGAACACACGTAAGCAATTTTTCATTATTAATTACAAACGGATATATATGCAACTCCTAAAAATAGTTTTTATCGATTCTTTTTGTCAATAACAAAATTCATGAATAAAGCCGCTCATAATGACAGTAGACGCGTATATACCCATTTACGACTGTTTATTTGCCCAAAGCCCGTGAGAACAACATTCTTCAGATCAGCCAATTTAAGAAAAAACACATAGTTAACACGTACCACAACATCTTTGGAACCTTTACAACAAAACAGTCCACAGCTTTGTCGGCCCATACTCTGAGAGGAGTGTCGCGTTTCCCATAATTGCATTTGAGTAAGCTTTGGCTTTAGACTAATTCTTCTTTGTTAGGCTTAGGCTTAGGAATATGCTTAGACTGCTGTGACGCCGTCAAACTGACACTAGCTCCATTTACAATCCTACAGGAGACACCACAATATCATAAACAAGTAAATATTGGTCGAAATGCCACTATACAATATCGGCTTGGTTAAAGATTTAGTGTTTACGACACCATCTATACTAGAAGCAACCACATCCAAACGCAATCAGCTACACCGACCGCAACCGCCGTGGCAATAACTACAACAGCAAAAAAACAAAAACAACAACAACAAAAACAACAACAACAACAACAGACAACAACGACAACAACAACAACAACAAACAACAACAACAACAACAACAACAAAAACAACAACAACAACAACAAACAACAACAACAACAACAACAACAACAATAATACACTAACCGCAAATGGTGTTTTAGTCTTGAATGTAGGAACAGTTGTAGACTATGACTAGCGTCTGCTTTACCGTGTGCTATTTTATACACAATATATTAAAAGCAAGAGAACCGCATACATGAGTTTTAGGCTTTTAGTGTGTAACAAGAACACCACAGCCATATATCTGGTAAACCTAGGGGCGGATAGTCAATATTTTGAAACGGAGGTGTGCATTCTAGAAAACTAGAAAAAAACTCGTTCTTGTAAGCTGAAAAAATTCTTAAAAATTTGTGGCCAAAATCCACCAAAGGAGTGTTGACCCGTAGTCAACCCCTATGGCTATGAGGTTGATAAAGCTTTGAATATATACTCTAAACCTATATAACTATATAATATGGCTGTGTCAGAAATATCACGTTGCCGGACCAAGTCCAAACTGTGACATCATGTCTGCGTTGCTGCTGCTATACTACTAAAACCTTGGTTCATTTTAATGTTAGCTGTGTCTGATGCTGTTCTTGTGCTTGCATGTGCGATTGAAGCTTATAGTTTATTTCTGCAACGACGTGGGTTGACTTTTAAAATAAATGGTATATGCCAGTGGTGGTTCCAGATATTTCTGAAAGGGATGCCGCACGATATATAACGGTGAAAGCCAGCGAGAAGACAAACACCGTTTGAGCGCTAAATTTTAATTCAAAATCTTGGTATTGATTCCTGTTTGAGGCCGTCCATCTAATAAGCCGAGGCGGCCCTGCTCTTGATCCCGGCAGGGGATCTTTTCGTTCGCAGCACCGGATCAACGTTCTCACATGGTTTTATTTACTTCAGATGTGTATTCTATTGTGAAGTCTTTGGTCGTATTTTTATTGGTTTCAGTTTGCTTGAAACTGTGTGCACGCACATCATAGTCTATTTGGTCAATGCTATATGTTAGTTTTTTGTGGTTTATACCATTTCGGTTTTTTGGCATGAAAATAAACACGGTTTGATGAGGTAGCGCTGTTGTGGCTGAACCGTAAACGACAACCAGATACTGTGCCAGTTGCTTTAATTTTTTGAAACCAGCAATTTGAATTCAAACTTATGGTGATAATTTGAATCAGCTTTTCGAACGGATACCCTTAAACATTTATTTATTTTATAACGATCGTGAATAGAAGGTTTAATACGCGTCATTCGATTTGAACTGAAACTTCGCTATAGGCACTACGCAGTGCATTATAGGATAGGGTATTACTTTCCGTGCGGCACTGGCAGCCGTCATACGATGAAGGGACGCCGCGAAGGTCACATAAGAAAATTTAAGCTTTAGCACGAAGATAAAAGTTATTAGAAGAAGAATAATCATGCGGACGTCTAGTCGGCCAACAATATGATACCTTTAAAATTGATTTTGCGTTTCTGAACCAATGCAAAGTGTTTAGAGTCATTTCACTGTTTGCAAATAGTAATTGCAAAGTAAGCAATGTCTCAGACCAAGGCTGTGTGTGTATGATGTTTTCGCCCTCGCAATAATACTGTTATAGCTTGGTTTGAAAACCGATCTTTAGCTGGTTGCCTGCATTAAGGCTGGTTGAGTTTGCTACTATACGCTGCTGGATCAACGAAACTCCCACTGAACGCACATGTGTAATTGGGGAATTTTGTACCGCATGTTCAAGTCCTTTTACACTCGCATGGCATACGAATCGTGGTTAAATAGCGCAGCTGAGGCTGGCAAATTAAGTTAAACGATAACAATGCTAAAATGAACATTCAGAGGATAACAATGTAACCGAATTGATGACATGATGGGCATTGCGAAGACTTTGTTCACTGTGAACCAAACTTAATTTAAATTGATTCGTATGGAATAACAAACGGTGACGGTAACAGGAGGTAATTATACAGGACACAATCCCAATACGGATCAATGATAGAGTCTTGTGTTGAAATTTGGTACTACAAATGCGTTACACCGTAAGAACTTAAACTTAAATTATTGCTTAACTTGAATAAGATTTACTTAAACTAACATGTTTTAGTTTAAAACGAGTTTAAGTAAACTTATTTTTGGTTTAACAAGACCAGCTCAGAAATTTTGTGTATCTGCGAGTTCACTAAGCTTAGCTTAAACTAAAAAACGTAAGATTTTAAATTAGTTTAGGAGTATACCAACCTGTTAATTCAGTTAATGTTTAATACTGCTGGATCAGCTTAAACTTGAATCGGTTTAGTTTAAGCCTTTAGAGAGTAGGCTTCTCGTTCGCTCGCTTCGCTGGCGAACGTTTTAACTACTATAGTAACCAGAATAAACGGCAGGCTAATATTTATTTTACCTCTTCAGAGCTTACCACTTTCTTATTCGTTTACGAAATGTTATTTGTTTCTAATTCACTTCATCATAGATGGACTCAACCGAAACCCTTCGTTTTATATTATTTCTTTTGAGCAGATCTGATGAGCCCCGAACGCTTATGGTTGATTGTTGCTATGTCCGTTAATATTTCTTGGGATTTACGAAAATTTATCTGGGTAGTCTGAATGTCTGAGGCCATTATTCTGCTTTGGTTTCTTTTGCGTACTTTAATTAGGATCGGACTCCTGTTGATTGTAACTCAAAACGAGGACCCCGCTCTTATTACTCTAACGTTACTCAGGTTCATATAGCATGTATATCGCAAGGCCTTCACGATCAGTAATTTCTGCAACCGCCAATGGACAAGAGCGTAAGTAGCGAGACAGGTTTAAAAATACCAGCCGTCTTTCAGCAGAATTAGTTGTAATGCCTGAAACTGCCGGTGGAATAAATTTTTACATTCGCTGCTGTTGTTTTGTTTGAGGGACAGATCCAAGCTGGAAGACCGCCTATTCGTGTTGCCTTGTTTTCGGTAGCTACACCAACGGTTAATCCTAAATATACGGTGTTCGTTACTTGTGCTTCCATCGGCGTATAGGAATTCAAATTGTGAAGCAGCGGCACTGAAAATCAGCTACTGAATTATTGGTGCTCAAAATAGAATTGACAAAGTGCTAATAACTGTTCTATGCCTTTCCTGTCGAAAAGGAACTCAGATAGCTGGCCGCGGCACCCATAACTGTCAATCTCAGACACCCGTGAGTGCTTTTGAAGTTTATTTTAGCGCAATAGTGTAAAAAAATTCGGTGCTGTAGAATGTTTCGCGTAGTCTTCTCAAATTACATGTAGTAATTATAGCACAGTTTTTGTGTCTTAGAAATTTACACGCACGCCGTAAAACGATGCTCCAGCGGTACAATTTAGAGTCCAACTAACCGAAGTGAGATTGTTGCGCCATGGTATCGCTTAAAGTACTGCAAATGTTTTACACAAGTAGAATTGTCAAACGTTTATATGTAAAAATGACGCTCCAAGTGCGGAATTTGGTTTGAGCTAAGCGAGACGAGAACGGCACACTTGGGTCATCGTACCGGCGTATGAAAATGTCTCAGTCACGAAACACCGCGCTATAACTATTTTATAACACGGCTACGGGTGGATCACCAGAAGGACGGGGAAATGCTTCGTCAGAAACTGTTTCATAAAAATGCTAAGATCCCTGTCTACCTTGCTAAATTTAGCTTTTTTGTGCCACGATGCGCCTAAATTGCACACAATATATTTTGCGTGTTACCATAGAATTATTGTAAAAAGTAGTACGTCGCTACTTTGCAAATTTTCCCGTTTGAGCCACGAAAATTACGTTTGGCTACTAGCTCGTTTCTCTAACGCTACAACTCCTTAAAACATAGACGTCTTTAAAATACTGCAAGTAGACTGCAAACAGATGGCAAAAAAACCGGCAGGAGAAGACATCGAAATAACAAAAACCGACAACGGATATTGGTGTATGAACGTTAAAAAGATGATTTATTTTTCTGCCAATACTGTCGCGGCATTTTAACAAAAAATAACAACTGCAAACGATTTTCTCAGATCTTAGATGAACTTCGTTATGTTTATTGTAACAATTGCACCATACATAGTTGTATTAAAAACAGTTTGATTAAGTGATTTACAACTCTAACTAAGAACCTAAAAATGACCAATTACCGGCATATCTATGTCGCAAAAAGAAACGGATATTTGGTTTTAGTGGATCTCAAAACAGATATCCGGTTACACGTAACAGAAGGCATTGGTCAGACTGGGCAGCGACGTGATAAACTATAAACAACAAACATTAATTGGAAAGTTGATTTATCGTGACAATTTTTGCTCTATAGTCGGCAAACTTGTTTACATGTTAGCGGTTCATTCAGCGAAATTAACTGAATTTGCAAACAACAATTAGCGTTGCGGTAATTTTCTCGCTGAAAACATATAATTTTATAGTATTTATACGCCCACTTTTTGTTTTTGCGAGTAACTTAACATAATCTAACAGCAAAAAAACACGCACAGTAGGATTGTTTCATTGGCGTATATAGACGGATTGGCGTTCATATATTTTTCCCAGGGTCGGATCCAGAAACTACTGATGGGGTTCGTTGCCAACTTTAATGCTGAATCGCAATCGAACGGAGCTAGAAGCCAAAGGTAAATTTTAGTTACAAATTTTAACACAATATTTTGTTTTGATCTCTGTTGAAGTGTGAGCCTACATTGCCTCCTTTGAATCCGGTCGCGGCATTGCGACAAAGACGGCCAAACATTGCTTGTTACAGAAATGGATAATACATATATTTTAACGGAACAATTTATTGTTAGTCTCTATGGATTTCACAGCATTATATATTATTTGAACAGTTTGTGACAGAGAAAAGGTTTAGCAGGCACAGTTACAGTTTTAGATTAGCAGCAAATACAAATAGGATGGCTTGCTGCGGTCATCAAGTCTGACTTTTTATTGTTCTCGGCCAGTTATAATGTTATTGTTGTGGAGAGCAGTTTTTAAGCGTTTTAGCTAAGTTTGGTTCATTTATAGCCAAACCTTTTCGCTTCACCTGAAATACACTTTCCTTCTATGCGTTTCGACTAAGTTGTGTGTATATGTTGTAGGCCAATCTGCTATTTTATGCTAACGGAAATAAACTTCTCTAGAGTTTTATGACTTGTACTAAAATTAGAATATTCGCCTGGCTGCCATTTGTTAAATAAATTTGCTGCAAACACTAAGGTTCTCTTAATATAAAAACATTTTCTGCTCATTGCGTTAATTGCGATTCTATAACGTTGGGTCTAGAAGGGTGGGTTGAATGTTTAAGCGACGTTAATTTCTTAGAAATATATCCAGCCATTGTCAATGCGCAGCAACGGGGCGGGGCCCCCCCACCGGGGGCCCCCGGCACCCGCGGGGCCCCCTGCAGCAACAGGGCGGCCCCCCCCCACCCGGCCCCCCCGAAACCCGGGGCACCCCCAAATGGGGGAATTGGTGTGGCTGCTCCGGCCCTGGCCGTTGTTTCGCAACTTCAGTTCGGTTTATAAGCAGCTTATTTTCAGCAACTACATTAAGTGTATCATATCTGATTAAACAACCAGCAAGGCACTCAGCTATAAGTAAACACCATAGATTGAACACTTGTTCTCTGTGTACAATCGCTAAGTGCCAAGCGCGAGCCAATAAAATATTGTTCGTTACTTGTCGAGTAGGTAATCTCTGCATAATAGCCAGCGTAAACAGCATTTTTTCATTGTTTCGGATACTAAACAGTCAATGTGCATGATTCAAGAGTATGCAAGTCTTCGGGTTTCGCATGGTACAAAATGTACCACCGTGCGTTGCGTGCTTGGCCTACCCTCTTTGTTTAGAGGGTGGTCGGTATCGCATGAATACCCCTAAATTAAACTATAAGGAGATCATGTTTGACGCCGCATACGTGAAGCGCCATGGTTCGCACCGCTTGTACCCCCTCTAAATAAAGGGGAGTAGGATAAAAACGCAACGCGTGCCGGGTACATTCTTTTCTACACAGAATATACCCAGTTGCATACTCTTTTTGAAGTATGCATCATCGACTCTTGGCAATATAGACATCACATGCTGTATTTTTTCAACATTTTTGATAATGAAAAACCAATGATGTTTGTACTTTTCGCAAATTCAATCTTATTGGACAATATTATGCCGTTCAGCTAAGGTTAATCTACTTAATGTCATCAGAATACCAGTTTGGCCTAGGCCAATAGTAATTGGACTGAATAGCAAATTTGACTACGACATGTATGCTTTAAGGAAACTGTAGCAGAACTAATTGTAAACTTACGCTTAAACAGGCGCGTAGCCAGGCCCAGGAGGGTTCGGGAGTCTTGACCCCTGGATTCATGAACCAAGAACGTTTTGCGACTGTTGCAATGAGATTTAACACTAAACTTGTTTCTATTGGTTCTCGTTCAACGAGGTTTTCTTCAAAGTTACACACGCACAGTAAAAGTGCGGGCCTGCGGATTTAGTTATGGAATCAACCTGTCGAACCCACAAAAAACTTAAGTTCTTGATTGTCTACACATCAATTTCAAATTGTGCAATGTTTTTCGCTCCTACCTTCACTGTAACTTTTGTCTGTCAAAGGCCCCACCGAATTGAAAATCCCCCTGGCCATGAGCATGGATTCAAACCGTTAAATTTGATTTTAATTACTGTAGTCACCCGGATAAGAGGGGTGAAGTGTAATAAGAGGGGGTCCCCATTTTGAATACCAATCAATAGGAGTCCGTATCTCTAATAAGACTCTGTAAGCGGTATAGTCCCTAAATGGTAATTAGAGTTCATAAATGTTAATTAGACCTAATTGTAGCGCACAAATGACTCCAGGACCAAAGTTGAGTTCGAAACTTTAAAGCGTATTTAAGTTTTGAAACTAACATTCCAAAGTTGGGGAACCCTTTGGAGAGGGCAAATAAATATCAGTCTCCACCCCTCATATTCGGGTCGGGTTACTTCAGTAATCGCTCTAAAATCAAAAGGCAGAGGGAAAATGTTATCGATCAACGAATAAACAAGGTTATTTCATAACCATCAGCTGTAATGCCTTGGATTATAAACTCAGGCCCGTAGCTAGCTCACCTTGCTGGGGTAGGACTCAAAATTTTCAAGATGGTAGACAAGGGTTTTCAATGACTTTACAACCGCAAGGGGGGAAATTTTCCTATGGTAGCAAAAAATTTTTCAGCGGGCTCAGCCACTCCTGGCCCCGTCCGTTGGTTTTCGGGCCTGTATAAACTGTTTTTGTCACCGAAACCAATTCTACACTTGAGTTGTAAACTTCTGGTTCTAAGATTATCCTCGAAAATGAGATATAGTTATCGATACATTGTGAAGAATTACAACGACTATATCAATTCTGCTACATAACCAGGCTCGAGTTTTGATAATCCAGTGCCCTCCACACTTGAACGTGCGTTCAAATTCAACACGCAGACTTGTACCCAACACAAGACGTCAGTTGACCAACACATTCTTAGGGGGTGCAATTTGTTGAATTTATAACACTTACGAATATTGCTAAAACTTTGCTTCTGGGGTCAAAATTTATCTAGGGGCAACGAACCCCCCCCCCTGCCACCTTCTCACCACGTGGCAGCCCTCATGCACAAAATTGATGCGTCGTAACTATTTAAACGCCTCATATGTGCGGTAGAATAGTCGTTGATTATGTTATTAATATCTCGTAGCAGGCGATTAATACACATATTACAATTTGCTAGAAATGAGTTTGCATCTTAGGACACACATGTCGAATATGCGGCGTTTAAGCAGACGGCCAGTTGGCAATTTGTAATTGCAGTTTTGTTTCTGTTGCTTGAAACAAAAGTAAAAATATTGAGTTGCAATTGCAACTTTCTATTTGAGTTAGGCAGTACTGCTCTGTTGTAGTTTATGTATAGCAGTATGCAGTTGGATTTACTTGTATTCTCAGCTACATCAGCTTGTTCGACCATTACTTGACCTAGGTGAGGTGTCTACGGAAAATGCACAAGCGGATCCAGAAGTGGGGGCCTCAAGGATGAGCCCGCAGGAATTTCACACATTAAAATGTAAATGAAAAAAGGTGTTTTTCTAAATTTTCTAACTGCAAATTTGCGACGTTGAAATATTTACAACCGCAAGCGCGGCAGTGCGGAAGGTTATGCAATTTATCGTTTCTGAAAGCATATTTAATTTGAATAAATAATGAAGTTACTCGCTAAATCTAATGAATTACACACTAAAGGTTTGGCATAGTATCTTTGGTTTAATTGAGATTGCATACTTATGGTGCAGATATATTGCTTTCTATGGTACTGGTCCATAATTTGCAACTAGTTGTTTTTGTCCGAAAGGTTAACTGTTTATTTAACTCAATGACTTTAATAAGTGCGCAAGCAAAAGTAGTAAATAGTAGCATTTCAAAAACCCACACTGTATATTCCAACGAGTGATTAATCATTTCAACTAGCAAGTTGGATATTTCTGAATTAATATCGGTAAACATTAACGCATTCTCAGTTGAGTTAATTCTCATTCTTAGTTTAGTTGACTGTGGGTGAGTTGATTAATTAACTCGGAATGAAATGAATCAACTCAAAATTCTTAGTTCTGATAGTCCTAATTCAGGCTGAGTGATTCAACTCATTCTGCGTTAAAGTCAGCTCACTAAAATTTACTGTGCAGCCATAGTGTAAAAATAGTGGTAATACTGTTTTTTGGTTTTAATGTGCACAATATTGAATTCGATCACAGTCGCGAATCCAGAAATTTCCTGTGATGGGTGCGTATGCGTACACATGTAACACTGGGCGCTACAGATTTAAACAAATTCGCATGAATATCACAAAGCTGTGTTTATTATCGGGACTCATTTCTGAAGTACTTGACCCCTTAGCTGACCGGTTCTGGATCTGTCAGTGCTGAACAGGGAAGCATACACGGTTAGGGATTGAAGATATATGATTTTTCGAAGTTCCTGGACAGTCACGAAAAGCTATTTCAAAAGGTTTTATAGAGAAACCTTCCAGATTCAAATACAGGTTATACCGTATTCCAACCCGAACTTGAATCCTGGCTGCGCTCCTGGTACTATAACAGGACGTATCACCAACATTTACATTTAAAATGTGTGCTATATTGGGCATAATCTACGGTATCGTAGTCAAGATTTTCTTTCAGGAGGGATACCACGTCTAAAAATGTTTTGTGAGCGGGCGTTGCAAACGTGAAAATTTTTTAGCCACTGCAGATTTATTCTTCAGCGTGTAAAAGTACCTTGTTCGGGTCTTTCCAGAAATTATGCGGAGGATATTATCGCGCTATCCTTTCCTTCTATAGGCCCATGTATAGAACAGTGCCGGAACGTTTTTGTGCGGGGCTGTAATAGTCAGCTTAAGCGTTAGACTAACTTTTTTGCTTAGGCTTAGGCTCAGGCTTAGGTTTAGGCTTAGGAATAGGCTCATCCCTGCGCTCAAGCTTAGGCTTAGGCTTAGGAATATGCTTATCCTACTGTTTCGGCCCTGTTCTATACATTAGCCCTTCTATACGCCCCTGTAACCAGCGCATTTTGGTGTTTCCATCGCTGTTTGATACAGTTTGTGCGCTCATAAACACATTTCATACCGCTAAATTCATATAAAAACTTTTTTATTTATGTTTGCCATTTCTAAATTATATAGGAGAGTGGTCAATCCGGGCTTTTATGCGAAGTGAAATTTTATAACAGTTAGCACCAAATTCAGGTATACAGGAATTCAGCTGAATTATTCGGAATGTTCGGGTCTACTCCAGAGTTACAATACAATGCAATAGATTTACTTACAAAATGTACTTTATTGAATAGTACAAGAGTCCATATGTAATATAAGCTTAAAATAGGTGAGGGGTACTGAAAAACAAGACACAAGGATAAGTTGCAGTAAATGTGAAACCAGAAAGCTGTTAACCGCTTACAACTGGTTACATCTAATTAGGGATGATTTCGGTGGATTGAGTGAGTTGCGGGTTCTATGGAACACATCCATCCATTGAAATATGCATAAATCTCACAAAAACAAGAAACTCAATTTTTACTGAAAACCTTACAAAGGTAAATATATGAACTCACCAGCAAGCAATCAGATGAAATTTTTTAGCATTGAATTGTTCTGAAAATTAGCAAATTTTTTGATTCACTGATTGGGGTTACTGACACTAGAAATGAACATTTAAAAATTTGCAGAACTAACAGAATATTGAAAATTGGTAGTTTAAGAGGGACCTTACCATTATTTCACTGAAGGTTTTTTACGAGGGGAACGCCTCACCTTACTTTCCCTAGGGATTCCCTAGTGAGTGAACTTTGAGCTGTGAAGCTCAATGATATTCATAAGTGAAAACCTTTTGCTATTTTGATACCAAAGATTTCAAATGATACTATCAAACACTAATAATATAACACAATTGCGATGGTTTCGTCAGTAAACGCAACCAGCCAATCGGAGGCAACCACTGGACCGGCCGAATCAAAGACAACAGCAACCGCAACTGAATTACACATTCAAAAACAGCCAGACTGCAACACCGCCGAATTTCAAGCACTCACAACTGGATCAATTGCCCGCACGTGGTCCCAAATTACACTTGGTGAAGAAACTTCAACGAGCTCATCGCATTCCGGTGCATCCAAGCAAGACATACAATTATCTACGTCATCTTGCGGCTCGGCGGCATTGTCGCAAGAAGCCCAGGCCGGCGGACTTAATGCCAAAGATGGGGCAAAAAGTATCAGGGGGCATCAATAAGACGTACGCAGTGCCACCCGTAGGTCCATCCCAACTAGTCAACAACTCGGGTAGTGGTTGCAGTGCAACTACTAGTCGACCGTATAATCGCCATCCAGGCGGTACTCAATCACAGTCCCAATCTCCGGCTCGACTACTTAGCGGCGCTATTGGACGCAACAGCAACAATCAAGCCGGTATTTTGATCCAAGTAGCATCTGGAGGAAGCAATCCACATTTACCTATAGGTCGTGTTAATTCTGCCATAGACAGCACAGTGCCGCTAGGAACAATGTCACCACCGTCACAACAACAACAACACTCCTCACTGCGAGGGGTGTACAACGGTCTTCCACTACCTGCCAGCAGCAACGAACAATCGTATATTCATTCTGGCTCCAGGATGGTACCATCAATGATGGGATCAGCAGCGAGCCATGACAAATCTCAGCCGGTCGACACTTCAATGCGATCGAACAACGCGCTAAATCCTCCATCGAATACAGCATCCCCTCAACATCAATCATCAAACAACGGCGCAACACCGCGAAATCATTATTCAACAGCAGCAACAAGTCTTCATAGGCAACATCGCGATTCGTTATCTAGTCAAAATCATCACCATTTTAATAACGGCCATAATAATACTAATAGTAGTAGTAGTCATTCACATTACCATACAACAGCTATTCCAGTCACTCCATTATCACAATCATCTGCTCCGACGCCTACACCGCCACCTGCACCGTCGCTCAGTCTCGCGTCCACGGCCTTATCATATCTCCCGTCTTCGCCACCGTTAGATTTATCGTCAGATTTTATTCGACCCACGCGGCTGGATATTATTTTGTCGATGCCACCTCCGTCCTATAATGTTCAGTGCGCTCACGCGTGGAATCCGAACGATCGGTAAGAGTACGAATACGCGCGTGCGCTCATGGGCGTAGCCAGGATTTTAGAGATGGAGTTTAACGTTATATAAAAATTTTGAAGAAGGGTTCTTGTGTGGCAATCGGAAACCTTGTCTGGGTTGACGATTGAACCACGCATCGGCGCGCCTCCATACGGATATCTTCGCTCCGTCCTGCACGAAATATTTAGACAGTATAATAAATCTGCGTCAAGAAAATTGTTCTTGCCACCTCTAAAAATATTCTCGTTATGCTGCAGTAGTAATCCTTAGATCTTGACGTGGTTTTATCACAGCAAGAGAAACGGCGTACTCGGAAAAGTTGTAAGCTGAGTTGCACGCGACCCATGCGGAAGCACAGATCGGGTAAACGGTTTTGGACGTGGGTGAATGCGCGGGTAACGAATTTCAACGCACCGTTGTAGAATGCTGATTTTTAACAACTTATAATTTGGACAACAAGCGAAAAAACAGTAGAGTTTGAAGCAGTGTTGCATATCACCCGCGCGGAAGCGCGGGTCGGGTAAGAAATTTTTGATGACGGTATATTCGCAGGTAATGAATTTCAAAGCGCGGGTATAGATTTCTGATCCATTAACAATCCAGAATTTGGGTACAAACGACATAACAAGTGCTTTACGATTACCTGGAATGCTTCGCCAGAACTATACAAACTCCGCCACAGCTAGGAATTCTCCGAAATCCACAATGGCCAATATGAGTTCGCGTTTTCATTACGCTCGGCAGACCACCGCCCCTTCTTGTAACATTCGAGTAATTTTTATAGTTTTACTGGCAGAGATTTTTTAAAGTTAATCTTAATGGCTAACTTTTGGCAATACTAGGAAATATTTTTAAAAGTCACAATTTGGTTTGGACATTATTTTAATTGCGCAAGTTTGTCTCACCGCCAACTCCAGTCCCAGCATAACTTGTTGACTTTCGCACGCGTATTGGTCATCCCAGGTTGCACCTTGCCAGACGTTTGACAAGGATAGTTTATTTCAGCGTAAACCCACTCATGCATAGCGGTTATATAATATAAGTACCCTGAAAAAGTAGTCAGTTTTTGTGAACTGAAATGAAAAAACAAGGTTGGATTTAATTTCGGTCACGAGTAAAGCACTTTTAGAAGATATACCCGCGGGTAAAATAATTTTCATCAACTTCCGTCTCTGATTTTGTTAAAGTCAAAGACAAGGTCACCTTTTAGGAGTTTTCCGTTTTTAAAAGCGTTTGCAGTTTTAACCCCTTCTCACATTGAGTTGCCTATAGGCAACTCAGCGCAGTGTATATACGTTAAATAGTATACATCGCACCGTGATTAACGATTGCAACACGTATACATAGTACTAAATCACCACAAGACGTGAGAGCCCCCTCGGGCTCGAGCGTCAAGCTCTTATAGCTGAGTGGTGATTGTATACGTTTCACACTCCAGTCACTGGAGTTCGAATACAACCATAAAAGTAGGTCTCAGGGGAAATAGAAAATATTCATGAGAGAAAGGGTTAAGACAAGATTACAATTTTTATCACAAAATGTGCTTTCAAAATCATTACTACGATAGGAGAATATTCGTTAGACAATAAAAAGCAACTGTGCACATCATCCTGCTTATAAAACTATTGTATACCATGTACGTGTACTTTTTTAGTTTTGTTTGTAGCGATAGTTGTTCCAAAGATTACATTAGCGATTCGGCGCAAAACACCAAAATTTTGAATGATTTGAACTTTTCATTAGTCAAAGACGAGAACCCAGTTGTGAGTTTTTTCTTTCGCTTGCAGTTGTAAGGCAAGAATCCCATTATCCAGAGTTAGTTAATAGTGGTATTTAACATACTTATGTGGTTACGATAAAACAACACATCTCAGAATTTTTTCATAAAAAAATTATTTTCTGCTTTTTAGGTTCGCTCATAGCAACTACGCCTACTGCATATTTTCATACTTTCTATTCATATAAAACATTGACATGTTTCAGCTCAATGAACGTTTTTGTCAAAGATGAAGATCCGCTTACGTTTCATCGGCATCCAGTTGCCCAATCTACAGATGGCGTCCGTGGGAAAATTGGGTACACACGTGGATTTCATGTATGGGAAATTGGGTGGCCCACTCGGCAACGTGGGACTCATGCAGTTGTGGGCGTGGGAACATCAGATGCACCGCTGCATGCAGTAGGCTATTGTTCACTGGTGGGATCGACAATTGAAAGTTGGGGTTGGGATTTAGGTCGACGTAAGTTGTATCATGATTCAAAACACAAACCGCCGGTTCCGTACCCAGCTATGCTTCCTGGCCCGCACGTTGCAGGTCTGACAACGGCGCAAAATAGCACGCCTGGGACGGCGGGAGACGGTCGAAATCCAGCGGTGACAACATCAAACGCTCATCACAACGAAAATATGCTATTGACTGGAAGTGCAAGGCATCAAAACGGCGCAGAAATCGCCGGAGCAACGTCGAATTCGAATGCAAATCAACAACGTTTTGGCGCTGGTGCAACTGTAACGGTAAACAGTATTATTCCTGGGATGCCAAGTACTGGTCTACTAACGCATATGGGCGCAGAACACGATGAATTTGCGATTCCGCCCAATTTTCAGTTGGTACTCGATATGGACGAAGGAACGCTGGCGTTCGCTGCTGAAGGACACTACCTGGGCATTGCGTTTCGAGGACTGAAAGGCAAAAAGTTGTATCCAATGGTCAGCTCGGTTTGGGGCCACTGCGAAATTAGTATACGCTATCTTGGTGGGCTTGATCGTAAGTCTTGATAACTTGGTGCCTGTACACTGTTCTCACCAACCTAAACCTAAAGGCGCGATACACTTTTCGACTACTTTAATGTCGTATGGCGTCATCAGGCGTCGTCCGGCACCGTAAAACAACGAATGTGTATTGGCCTATCGCATAACATATGAATTTGTTAGCAAAAGTTTGGCAAATTGTGGCACCGTCCTTCGCCAGATGGTGTCGCTCGACAAGTATAGCACCACCCTAAGCCTAAGTTATGCTGATTGCTGAAAATATTAGAAACTATGGGGCGAAGCATATAAGAACAGCTACCTTTTTAAAACATAATATTAACTTTTTAAATCAGGTTCGGTTGTAACGTAAGAACTGTAAACTTGAGACAGGATTCCAAACACAAGATCTTTCGCTACTAATCAAGAAGGTATTCGTTATTGGTTGTTTTCAATTCAATGAAATTTAGTATGATCATTGTAGGGTATCACCCGTTTTTTTCTAATGCAGCTACTTGATGAAGTTATAAATTGTTAAGGTTTTGTATATAATCTAACAACTGCTATCCCAATTAATATGATTTAAACTTTGCCACTGTACAAGCATGTACGCTGCTGCTCCTCGAAATGTTCAAACCTTTACTGTTTTGTTTTTGACGAAATATAACAAATTAATAGTTTTTGGGTTATTAACCCCTTCTCACATTGAGTGGCCTACAGGCAACTCAGCGCAGTGTATATACGGTAAATAATATATATCGCACCGTGTTTAACAATTGCAACACGTATACGTAGTACTAAATCACCACAAGACGTGAGAGCCCCCTCGGGCTCGAGCGTCAAGCTCCTATAGCTAAGTGGTGATGGTATACGCCTCCCACTCCAGTCACTGGAGTTCGAATTCGAGCATAAAAGTAGGTCTCAGGGGAAACGGAAAATATTCATGTGGGAAAGGGTTAAGGAAAATCTACCGCTCCCCGTGGTTGCGCCTTCGGGGTGTAACCGTGTATCCGTTTCCAGTAAAATAAAGAGCATTACACGACTGCTTGTCTAATATTCAATATTTCGTGTGTAAAGTATTTGTTTCAGCCGAACCACTGCCGCTGGGCGATATTTGCCGACGGGTAATTCGCAAACGTCTTGGACGGGATCATTTAAGTGCAATTCGCAGTTTGAAGCTTCCGCCTGCGCTACAAGCCTACCTCTTATATCAGTAATGAGCGTGCCATGCTTGATTTTGATACACAGACTGTGTCACATGATTACCATTATTATCAGACTTCGCACCTGGTTATAGATGAACAAGTCAGCTGTTCGGATAAAAAATGTCGGTAAATCGGCCATACCATACATTCCAATGGCTTTCCCTCTACACGATTACCTTCCTTGTTGGTGATCTATTCGTCGGACTTGTTTCAACGCCGCTGTCTGATTGTTTTTATTAGAATTAGTTAACGAATTCAAAATATACGGTATGAATGGTTTCTCAAGAATGCATTCCGTTCAGATGATCTCAAAACAAAGAGTTACTTTTCATTATGGCATTAAAATATGTTTTGGTTTTATATTTGTTTGAATGTTTAGACAACATATTATACTAATGTGGCAATAACAACGCCTTTTCAAAACAAAAGAAATCTGTTGAAATATGTGAAGTTAAATATAGAAATACGCCTGTTAACGCCAATAAATGCCGTTCATTAACAACTCAAAGAATAATCCAAAACACTTGAAGTTTTTCAGTTATAAAAAGGCGGAACCATGTATAATATCAAGTTAATAATTAATAATTATATTAACTTCGCATATACATACCAGAAATCTCAGTTTAAAAACTAATAGTTGTAGCACGGTTTTACCTTCTTCTGAGATATTGAGGCTAGCCAGGTTTGCCAAGTCATCCTGTAACAATAGTATGACAAGCTGTAGTGAGTATTTTATCTTCTAAAATTTCAATCAGTTCACAAACAAAACATGAAAGATTCACAGCCTTGGACAGTGTTAATTAAACATAGTTTTACATTAACGCAGAGTCAAAACGATTTCGCCAAATTCAACCTATAACAAACTCTCAGTGAAGTTAATGCTTTGCTTACGTTTGGTTGAATCTGTATCTGATACATATACTATGCATTCCATTCGATAAATGTGCCACTTCAACAACGTGCTATTTTATTCGTATTATTGTGGTTTTTGCGATGTATATATTTATAGCAAATAGCGTATTCAGGAATGCAAGTAGCTTATGATATAAGCCGATCGTAGAATGAATATATCTTTTCAAATTAATAAGTCTCAAGAACAATTCAGTTTTGTTATCATGAGAAGAGTGAATTCCCAGTTGAGCAAATCTTGTGGCTTATTACCACACCACCGTTGTTGTGAAAAGATATCAGTAACCTTTCTTGATTGATGCGTATCTCTGTGAACATGCCAGGCATGTCGCCAGCTCACCTAAAAAAATTTCAGGAGGACCATACAAGGATTTGTCATGAATTAAAAGCAAGTTCGAAAATTTTCTAGGAACAGCTAAAATTTTGCCACCGCAGCTGAGCGCCCCGACCTCTTCTGAATATGGGCTCGGAACATGCCCTTATATAAAGCAACCAACCTTACTCATGCCTGCAATAAACGAAGCTACATAATAGGTATTGCAGCTTCCGAATCAGTAAACAACGATGTTGTTCGTTGAAGATTAATCTGTTTACTGCAGGTGTCTGTGTTTGCAGAATCATTGGAGATTCAGCAATATATAAAGCTCGTTCTATAATTTTAGCACATTGTATGCATTGAGTGCGAATACATTAGCACTCTCTGAAAGCTTAAACTAACTTGAATTAAGCTTAAGCTAATCCACCAGTATTAAACTAACTTTTTAGATGAACTAAACTAATAGGTAGGTTTACGCTTAAACTGATCTAAAATGTTTCATATTTTCGGTTTAAGCTAAACTTATTGAACTCTTAGTTAGTTAATCTCATGTTAAACTTAAAAACACTTTAGTTTAGTAAAACTTAAAATTCTAGTTTAGTTACTCCGTCCAGCCATTTAAGTTTTACTTTAATGATATTCAAGTTTAGTTAAACCATAATTTAAGTTTAAGTTTTTAGAGAGTAAAAGAAATAACTTCTTAGACCGAATGCAATACTTTCAACATTACTTGTACTAAATATCAGACAGCATTTAGAAAGAAATCTTATCTGCGGCCGTAGGTGCCGGAAGCGGGTTAAGCTATGTCGGATTAAGCTGATGGGAGGCTCAAGGCTTTCATGACAAGCGTGCCCTTTTCTTTGTACGCAGTCCACAAATGTCAATTTTTCCAAATTGTCGTGCATAAATGACTCCAGCATCAAATACGGTTGAGTTCCAAACTTTAAAGCATATTTAGTTTTGATACTAAATTCTATAGTATAACCTCGCATTATCGGTCAAGGTTAGATACAAGGCAAGTAAACGTTTAATTCAGCGGATAGTTGAAATGCTGGATATATCAGTAACGAAGGGCGTGTTAAAAATAAATAACAGCCCGTTACTAAAAATTATACTTAAAATTAAGTAAAACGTTGCCTAATTAAGTGTCGGTTTTACTTAATATGGTGCTTGGCAGGGTGTTCCTTAATTTTAAGCAAACACAAATTTTTTAGCTTTCAATTACTTAATGAATAGGAAATGACAGCAGTAGTTTTACTTATTTACATTATTTAAGCAAAGATTTACTCAATATTTAGTACACTTATACTTAAAAAAGTTAGTAAAATTTAACCTCTTCTCACATTGAGTTGCCTGTGGGCAACTCAGCGCAGTGTATATACGTTAAATAGTATATATTGCACCGTGTTTAACAATTGCAACACGTATACATAGTACTAAATCACCACAAGAGGTGAGAGCGTGAGAGCCCCTCGGGCTTGAGCGTCAAGCTCCAATAGCTGAGTGGTGACGGTATACGCCTCCTGCTCCAGTCCCTGGAGTTCGAATCCTAGCATAAAAGTAGGTCTCAGGGGAAATAGAAAATATTCATGTGAGAAAGGGTTAAGCGAAAATCTTTAGTTTACTACCTTTAACTATAGTATTTTAGTAGAGTGTTTTTACAGAGAACCGAATAACAGGGGCATCCCTCATATACTGCGGTTATGGCGTAGCAAGAATTATGAAAAGTAGGGTAACGTTCTGCCAAAAGTTGCGAAAGACAGTTTCTTGAGTTCCTAAATCGCAATCATTTGCACTTAATATACGAACGTAAAACGATTTGTGGTCCACTGGACTAAAAAGCGTGCTTGTTGGTTTTCTCAGGGCCGGAGCAGCCACCCCCCCCCCCACCTAACAGGTTGAAGCAAAACCGCCGAAGTTCTAAAATGCGTCTGGCAGGGTACAACCGTAATTATACAATACAGGAACCGGAATTATAAAATACCGGAACCGGAACAGAAAAGTTAAAAAAATACCGGAACCGAAAATAAAAAATACTTGCGACAGAAAAATAACGCTATTTTATCGCTTTTAATGCTGTAAACACACCATTTAGAATGCCAAAATCCTGAAACAAATGCAGTAGGTGGAAACATGTGATAAATTATGGAGTATGACACAAAATAAAAATTTCGGCAATACACGCACGGACAATTTTAGAGAAATAAGTTAGAATAAATATGTTTATTTTTCTTAAATTTTCCATGGAGAAATTTTCAATACCGAAAATACCGGAAAATTCCGGTGAAAAATACTGGATTTATTACCGGAACCAGATAGTAAAAAATACCGGATTTTGCTACCGGAACCAGAACTCCGGCTGCACCCTGGCGTCTGGCTTCTCACACACCTTGCTCGCGAGTGTTGGGGAGCTTCCATCTTTGTCTGTTCAGGCACTACGTGGTATACAAGCTATTTATTACGGACAAATCTGAGCGACAATTAGTGAAGGTGGCAAACAGGGTGCAACCGGAGTTATAAAATGCCGGGACCGGAAACAGAGCCGGAAACTTAAAAAATACCGGAACTTTGTTTTGTGTTTTGTTTTGTGCTCTAAAAAACCTATATAAAATTAACAGGGTCGGGTCCGGCACGAGCGTAATGGATGAGGCCGGGCCCGGGCACTAAAAACCGGGCCGGTTTCAAACTTTCAACCATGGTTGCACCCCGGAAATTGGTATTTCGGCATTTAGCTAATTTTTATGGTGGGTAACAAAGCATAGGTGGTTTTGATCTTAAGAGTTAGTTTACGTCGTTTGAGACGATTTCCCGCTATAATAGGAAAATTCTGAATGTAGTTAAGTACAGGCTTGGACGCCAGATGATTCGAACTTGGAGGATAAAAATTTTTGGGCAGTTTTTCGTGAGACGTAACAGAGGATAGGTAGCGTTAACCTTGGTTGTTATCTTGAGGTCGTTTGGGCCCTTTGACCCCCAAATAATCCCGATTGCGGAGACGCCAGATGGTTCGAACTCGGAATCTAAAAGTTCAGCCACTTGATCAATTTTTCGATGAACAAACATAAAATAGGGAGCGTTCATGAGAGATGGTTTTGAGGTCGTTAAACCCTTTGTCGTCCGGATAATTTAGATGACAAGTAACTGTATTCCGTAAACTGAACATTAAATTTTGGGCCAATGTTTACTTTAAGGGGCGTCCAGGTTTCTGGTGGGTCTATAAAACAGTAGGTTTGGATTCTAGATAACATTTTTTCTTAGGCTAAGGTTTAGGCTTAGGCTTAGGCTTAGGAATACGCTTAATCCTACTGTTACACCCCTTAAAAGTAACATTGGCCGCCGGTGCCAAAGCCGGAGGTCAATGATACTTGCCGGAGCCGGAGGTGAGGCGAAATTTTTTAGTAAAAATGATGGTTAATTAGTTAATTTTAAGCAATATCTGCAATATGTTGGTAATAAGTTATACGGTTTTACGACGAGGCAGACCTCCGGTTGAACTATGGTGTGGAAATATTCTATTATATGAGGCACGGCTTAAATATGAGATTCAATTTACAAGTTTAACGTTCCGACATAGCTGGTGCTGAGTCCGCTTTTGAAATCGCGAGTTAAATCACCCATTGCTCCTAAAATGGATAAGGGTACTGTTTAATAAGAAATCTTCGTGTAATTTGGGTCTTTTTATCCTGCAGTTAAATACGTTAAAAGATCGGAGTTTCTTTTATACATGCAGTGGATATCTACAACTGAACACACTATATTCATGAAATGGAATTATTACAACGCACAGTGTTTATAAAAACTCCAATAGCAACCCGACGAGTTGTCTGTACAAAAAACTGAGATTGTCATCGATTCTCCCTTTCGTGAGCAGTGAACAAACGTTCGCGAACGAAAAGCCGAGGTGGCTTTTTCAATAATCCTTAGGGCAAGATTCAGAGTTTCAGTTCTGTGCAGGACCATGCAGAATTTTAGCTTTGATTCATTGTTCTACCCATTTGTGACAGTAAACTAGCGCTCCCAAGCGAAAACCCAAGCTCTTGTTAATTAAACCCTAGTAGAAATTTTCAGAGTGTAAGGTCTGATCGGAACCGATGTGGCAGGTATCCTTATAGTTTTCTAGTAGGTCAACAAATGCTAGCAGGCCATTTAGTAAAGTAATCTTGGTTATCAGCCGCGAAGCATTTGGCGGCCGCTCTTCTTTATTGACGCCTTGAGATTGAGCATAATACCCGTTTCCAATGAAATTGGTTTTGTTTAAAAGTTCTACTTCGCAATAGCTCCTTTTCAAGCAAACACGACAAATCTTCTGAAACATATATTTAGAGAACATCTGGTATATATTACTATCGATTAGGTCCATAGGGCCCGACGCTCGGATTCCTACCCCTGGTCAGAAAAAATGATTGAAATGGGTAGTCCTATATACAAATATTCAATTTTGTGCTATTAAAATACATTTTAAAATCTGTAGCGGTTGGAGCAACTCTTCAAAAATCCGCCTATATCACAATTTACCATAAAACCATAACCTAAATTGCAATAACGACTGTGAAATGGTAAAGATGGAGCCGACCTTTGGTATCTTTTTTTACGCTGCAAATGAACAGCGTTTGCAAAATTTGCGGTTCACGTATTTAATGAATAGTTTTAGCTATGCAATGGTTTATTAAGCTACATGCGCGTAAAAGGAATAGGCATATTGGTGCAGCTTTTATAAATTGGATGGTTTTGATTCATTTAAAGCTTATGGTATAGTTTAGGGATAAGGCATAAGGGTATCGTTTTAATCTGTTTTGTTGCAATTATCCAGAAGTTTGCCTACAGTTCGGTTAAGTTTCTTCATAATCAGTTCCGTGTTGCACCCTCATGGCAGCTGTTAGTTATGCTTAAGATTTTAACATCCTTAGGCTTTGATACTTGTATAAATAACCAGTTTTAAACATGACCATCGAAACCAGAAGACAGTCGACATTACGGATGAAATGCAAAAAACACCCTGATAGCAGGCCTTCAACCAAAAAATCGTCACAAATTGTCAAATGTGATATTAAAAAAGCAGGTAAGTTGATGTAACCGGCTAGCCAAGCCGAATGAGGTTCCCCTACTTTGACCCGCTCCCCCAGCCCCAGCAGGCATAGGTGTATGTATCGGTACGTATTTGTCAGGTCTCGGTTTTTAAGTCTCGGTGGTTTGAAACCGAGACCAGAAGTGGGGGATTCCTAGTACTTAAGTACTGTGCAAAACGTAAAACAAATTTTCAGGCACAAAAAATTTCGTATCCCCGCATTTCGCCTCCTCCAACTCCTCATCTCCGCCAACAGCCTAAGAAAATGAGCCCCACCCTCGTGTTTTATGTGTAAGGAATTTGCTGGCTTTGGACTAACTTGCGTATTCTATGTCCGCCCCTACCCTTACTCTAGGCCTGTTACCGCTTATATTGTGGACCACGCACGAGGCACAATCAAGTAAAGTCTCATACACCGAACTCGTTTATTATGAAACAGCAGAGCAAACTGTAAACAACAGAGAACACTCGAGGCTAGCTTAGAGCTACCTCGTCAATTACTCAAGGCTGCTACTAAGCACCTTGCAAATCTTAAGCTATTTCAAGGCTGCTCATGAGCACCTTGCTGCGACTTAACTAGAAGCAAACTGACACAAAATGCTAATTGCAAGCGGTTTATATACCGCACTTCACGTGACATTCACGAGCCCGTTTTCTAGAACATGATTACTTAGGTAACGAGAAATGAGGGTCTATCCTACAACCCAACTTATTTATTACTGTGGGTTAAATGTGGAATTATTACCCACAAATGTGTAATGTAATTATGAGAAGGATTTAATATATTCAATCCGATCCGAATGCTTGACGTTGACTTGCAAAGAAAGTGCAATTTTTCATTGTTGTCTACCGTTATTCATTTTAGAAACACATCAAACAAGAAATAATGCTGACGAAAGCCCGCTGAACAAAGATAAAACGCCACAAAAGCTTTCTCCTTTTAAAAGAACCAGCACTGCTGTAACATTGGGTATAAATGATTTTATAAACTAGCGAATGTTTTTGATATTTTGTAATTCCGAATGTTTTTGATAGCTACTAAAATAACAAAGGTGTGACTTTCTGCTCATTGGAAAGTCTTGTTTCTCGCTTTGCACATTCGCGAAATGACTGTTTTATCTACACGGACATCAGATATGTATACATTTAGATAACCCGTCTCCTTCAAAACATCGCCGCGGCAGTGTGTTTCATGCAAGCGAAAGAACTCCTCGCTCATGCCGACAACTGAAGGAAAAGCTTGACTTAATGTGCGAGAAAGTAACTCCGTGCGATCGACTTCTTGGTCATCACACTTTATCGGAGTCGTACTTTGGATCTGAACCCCCTCAAATGACGATTCATTCAGCAGTTGATGGTCGTGATAAGCAGCGTCTCAAGTGTGGCGGTGCAGTTGTAAAACATGGTCGCCGTATAGAATTTGATCACGCTTCACTAGGTATATATACATATATATGTTGTTATATTTCCGTGTAATTGAATTTAATACGTAGATAAATCCAAAACATGACAGTTATTGTGAATGCTATAGATCTTGTCGTTTTTCACTTGCGAAATTTAAATAAACATATACATACTAGATTTATAGAGATGTTTCGGGGCTATGTGGTGCCTGGGTCGGGGCTATACGGTACCATGGATGGTACCAGAAAAACCTTTACCTCTTCGCTCGAATGCTAAATAAAAAGTTGCTAAAACGGCTTACAAGGAATGGGAACTGAAAAGTTCGCGTGTAACAATGTTTTAAATTTCTAATCAGAATCGGAACTAATTGTGAATCTAATTTTAGCAGAAGTCGAAACTCTGTTTATACACTGCTTCCCCAGCAAAACATTGCCGCTGTGTATATTTATTTTGTAGCACTGCAGTAACTTTCTACACATGTGAGGGTGCGACCGGATACCAAAAACTGACGGAGCCGGATAATCTAATATCCGGCCGGAGCCGGAGCCGGATAGTTAATTCGATTGTTTATTTAATTTCATATTCCTTTATAAGTGTATAGTTTGTATTCTGGTTTCTTAAATCATATTACTGTTTGTTTGGCCCGTCTTACTTTTACGGTCAGGCATCCAGTTTATGTAAGATACTATAAAATAGAGGTAATGCCAGAACAAATAATACACCGAAAGATATCTAGTCCAAAAACAATTAAGAACCAATCAACACAAACCAAACCATCAAGTACGCAAACCATATTAACAATACTAGCCAAAAGCTCGCATTTTGCCCCGGCATCAACTTAGATTAAGCCTCAAGCGTTCAATCAATAAAATTGACCAGTCGTAGTGGGACTTTATTCAGATTCCTCGCACTCAAAAACCTTCTGTGAACCCCAAAAATTATTGAAATAATTTAAAAAGTCATAGTTTTGTCTTGTCAATTAAGCTATTATGCAAATTAGTTATTAGCTAACTATTCAATTATCGGTTTTGGATGTTTATAAACTATTTATTCAAATTCCTTGCACCTAAAAACCCTTTAGTGCTGAAATTACATTGCTTTTAACCTTAATAATTAGTGAAATATTGTAAAAAGTCCTAGTTTAGGCTTATAACCTTGCTAATATGCAAATTATCCATTATCTAACAACTCAATTATCAGTTTTGGAGGTTTGTAAACAGTCTACGGAGATTTCTTGCACACAAAAACCCTTTAATGCTAAAATTAGATTGCTTCTAACTGAAATAATTACTGAAATATTGTGGAAAGTACTAATTTAGGCTTAATTAATTATGCAAATTAGCCTGTAGCTAGTAAACGGCTTTAAATTTTAAAACCCCAATGCGAGGTTAACACCCCAGGATTATTGGCTTTCAAACAAAAAAAAAGTTTATCAAAATCGGTTCAGCCGTTCCTGAGATTCTTTTCGGACGGACAGACGGACGGACGGACATCCACCTTTCGACCCCCAAGTACAAAACATAAAACGCTTCGCTCAATAACTTGGCAGCTCACTTATTACGGCATATATCTTTTTAGACCTCCTATTCGTGTCGTTATCACCCTGCTATCCAATATACGTACCTTATTCAAAACTTTAAAATGGTTTTTCACAATAACGGCAAACCTTTTACGCACGCGCAGGCCACGTTTGCTTAAGCTTATGCGGGATTCAAGTTACAACCAGGGCAGGCGGGACACGGGTTGTCCCATGTTGGTTTGACGTCAACATTAAAATTTGGGCTATCATATCGGGTCCACAGATATTACTCAGATGCCATATGACAGTAACCTACAAATCACCACTCTCAGGTGTTCTTTGTGTACAATAGACGGTATGGCACATGATACTAGTGGACATTTATGCGAATATTATATGATATTCCAAAATTACAACTAATATCATATGATATTCACCGGGACAGTGAAATCTTCGCGTGCGGGATGACAGAGGCACAGATGACCCTAAAAATACAAAAAGCAAGCGGGGTTCATTTCCAGCACAAACGCGCTCAGAACTATAGCGTGATATTCAAAAATTCAAGTAAGTCAATCTAAGTCAATTAGTTTCATTTTTTTCAAATTTTTAAACAAATATCCGGCAAGAAAAAATACCGGAGCCGGATGCCGATTTTTTTGCCGGAGCCGGATATGCGGTCGCACCCTGACACATGTATAGGCAAAATGTTCCGTCAATTCAGTCAGAATCCGAACACACCACAGTAAGTTTATTACACTACTTGAAGTTTAGTGTACTTCGCTGGCCCGGTTCCGGAACACTGCCCCTGCCCCCTGTTCCGAGGCCCTGCCGCGGCCCCGTGACATCTCTACAAGTGTTTAGCATTACTGGTTTTTTAGATCAGCCGTCACCGTCTGTGTTTACTGCGTTGTCTCAGTCAGTACCTTCTGTTTTGGTTGGCCGTAAGAAAGAAATCCAAATGCTTTTTGAGCTTGTGTCCCGATTTTGCTCCTTGCAGACAAACAACGAAGGTGGCGGTTCAATATATATTTCTGGTCCTCCTGGAACTGGAAAGACTGCTTGTGTTCGACTGTTGCTCAATAAGCTAGAGGTACAAATATGTGTGTAATAGAGTTGCCCTGGACTTGAAAAACATGTTGTTGCAAAATGAACCGTTATGTCGAACCAGTTTCTTATTTGATATAACTGCAACGCGAAAAATGAATACAAGTTACAATGTTTCATGTGTTTGGATTGCTGACACACCAGATTTTAATTTTTCTTCAGCTCTTCAGGACGCATGGAGTCAAGTAAACGTTGAATAATATATTTGACGGACCCTAGCAAATAAACTCTTGGCCCGGGGCCATGCCCCTCATCATTTCTAGTAAGTATGTGTCACGCCGCGTGTGTGGGACCCTCGCGTAAAAACCCCAACACTACAGTTGATTTTATTTGTTTGGTGGATATTAAAGAATTTGTGATGGCCGTGCATAACTCAGTGTTACAATTTGTGCATAAAGTAGTTCATGTAAAGTTCTTATCAATTTTTAATTTGATGTGAATGCTTTTACCGGGGCCAGCTTAATGAAACTTATCGAAATGTGTAATTTGATTAGTTTGATAGTAAATGTCTACAAAATATATTTTAAATTCACAGCATGTTAACGTAAAATGACGAAGGTTGTATTTTTTGACAAAGCCGAGCTCAGCGTAATCTTTGTTGTGCATCCAATATTGAAACTAATTTTAAAACATTTGTTACCGGAAGTGAAATGATGCTAATTTTTTATCCGGTATAAATTAAGCTGTGAAATTTGGTACGGAACTACTTACAAAACTTAGTATTTTTAAATCTTGTCCGTTAATATGTTGTTTCAGAAACGGTTCAATTTCCGAAGTGTTTACATTAATTGTATGTCACATAAAACCTCGATTGATGTGTACAAATCATTATGCCGAGGACTAGATGTCAAATGGAATCCTGCACCAAAGTCTGCCAACGATACTTTGTTAGCTGATGCAGCATCGAAGTTATCATATTCGAAGAAATGGTACGATGGTGTTTGCTTTCCATGTTTATTTCTATCGGATTTTGCATGACAAGCCAGGTTTTTATAAATAATGCAAGAAGGATTGAAGCTGAAGGCCAATAATTTCCATTCTTTTCTCTTGCTAACTCGGTGTCTGTGGCTTTGTTATAGCTATTTCATAGGTTGTTGCAAACACAAGAGTTATTGAACGAAGCTCGGAGTTTCGGGAAGCATTTCATATTTTATGCTCGGAGGTCGAAAGGTGGATGTCCCTCCATCCGTCTGAAAAGAATCCAAGGAACCGCTGAACCGATTTTTATAAATTTGTTGATAGCTTTTTAAGGGTTTTAAAACTGTAAGCCGTTTATTAGCTACAGGCTAATTTGCATAGTTGGCTAAGTATAAATTAGGACTTTTTGCTGTATTTCACTAATTATTAGAGATACAAGCGATCTAATTTCAATACCAAACGGTTTCTGTGTACTAGAAATCATAATCAAATGTTTGTAGACCTCCAAAACGGATAATTGAAAGCTAATAGCTAATTTGCACATTAGCGTAATTAGTTAAGCCTAAATTAGGACTTTTTTTAAATTATTTCGCTGATTATTAAGGTTACTGAAGGGTTTTTGGGTGCGAGCAATCAGAATAAATTGTCTATAAACTTTCAAGGCTGGTTATTAAGTAGTTAGCTAGTAGCTAATTTGCATATTACTCATATTAGCTTAATTGATAAGGCTAAATTAAAAGTTTAAATATTCCACTGATTGCTTAAATAGTTAGCTAATAGCTAATTTGCATATTAGTTAAACTAAAATTAGTGCTTTTTAATTATTTTACTGATTACTAGGGTTTCAAGTAATCAGATACAGTACTAGAGGTTTTTGGGTGTGAGAAATCCGAACAATTTGTTTATAAACCTCCAAGACCGATAATTGAATAGTTAGCTAATAATTAATTTGCATATTAGTGTAATTATTTAAACTTAAATCAGGACTTTTTAAATTATTTCACAAATTTGTCCGAGCTTCGCTCAATACATGTAGTTCTACTACGACTGTTGTAATTAAATTCTCAATATGCGATCGTTATATTGTTTTGTACGTAGAGCGTTCGAAAAATATAACACTTTGTTTAACTAAATGTGAAGTACATTTAACTCCAATTAAGGTACAAAATTTATGTATACATTTGCTTTCCCGATCACGGTGTATTTTAGTCCTACTTTACACCGTGTACTTCAGATACGCCACATTCTAGGCTAAAGTTAATCAGAGAAAGAGATAGTACTTAGCGCATATTAGTTTGTTTTGTTAAGCTCCATGTGTGATAGATGTGTGAAATTAATTGAATATTCTTGAACCATTCAGTTTCAGCCTTGTAGTTTTTGACGAGATAGACCAAGTGTGCTCGACTGAATCACAGGCAACAGTTTTAAAAAGACTGTTCCAGTTGCCGCTTATTGATAATCCAGTATTTTGCGTGATTGGTAAGACGTTTTTCACTTCTGAAAAACTAAATAAAAATACTAGTGCTGATTAAGTTTATATGGTGTATGATTATGATTGAAATAACTGCTTTAAATTGTAACTTAACTAAACAGTTGAATGATTTTTGTTTGCTTTACCTCCAATCATTCTGTGATACTAGTTTTTATTACGTTTTTAACTTTGTTTTCAAGGCTGGAAACTTTGTTTCGCTCCGCTTCGTTCAAAGTCACACGCCAGCGAATCTATTTATGTGCAACGAGTTACATACTTTGGAAATAAACTTAGCCTTCGCGGATTTCTTATGTTTTCAGGCATATCAAATTCTCTGGACTTGACAGATCGTAAGCTTCCTGTGTTTAGCGCAGAAATAGAACGATTACATTTCAAGCCGTATACTGCTGAACAAATAAAAGAAATATTAAAAGCGCGATTATTTCAGGTAGCGATTCTTATGCTTCGACTGTCGTCAGGTTGTACTAGACAATTTGTTATTAAGTACCCTGATATTAAAAGAGGATTTTTCAAACTGTTTGTTAAAATGTTAGGAAACTATATTTTCTTGGGTGCAATTGGAATAAACCTGTGGTTGAAAATTGTATATTTTTTATTTTAATACGATGGGGATACTATTTGCAGGCTGATCACCAGCTTGACCAAGCAGCGGTTGAATTATGTGCTCGAAAAGTTTCCGCTGTGACGGGCGATGTAAGAAAAGCTTTAGATATTTGTAAAGTCGCAGTGTACAATATGCAGAAGGCTATACCGGTCGAGAAAGCTCCTTGTGGTAAGAATTCTTGCAGACGTACATGGCTACTTTGGTGTTCGCATCTACATTAATTTAAACTCGTCTCAAATTAATAGCATGCATGAAGCAATCTTGGCAACTAAATTTGCAGTAGCCGGCTTAAAGCCCACCAAATTTTGGCTAAGACTTGGTCTCTGTTCGACAAATATTGCGTGGTGCTAAGTGAAGCGGCAGCACAAGTGTTCCTTGTCGCCGGTGTCTCATGAATATGCAAGATATTTTAATTTTAAGCTACGCAGTCTGGGTTATGCGCAAGCATTATAGCCGCCGGCCGCCGCCTAACGTGAGTATGTGTTTTGAAATAACGATGTACGTTAACAACCCAATTTACAAGTATTGCTTTCTGTATGTTTATAGAAGTATCAATTGGGTACTAGACGTAAAACATTGTATGCAAACGGATCTTAAGTTTTGTGTTTAACGTTTAAAATACAGATGCCAGCACGTCGAAACAAAATATGGTGGTAAGCGTTCAGCATGTGCTACAAGCCGTCAATCAAGTGTACGGATCCAAACCTGCACAAGAGCTACCTTTGCAACAAAAAGTAGTGCTGGCATCGTTGTTAAAACTAACCGAATCAAACAAAGTCGTTGGTTCAGTTAAATTGAACATGGTAATTTTTGGTAAAGTTCACTTCACTTTAATCATAGATTTCATACATATTCAACTGCGATTGTAAATCGTTTGTTGCTAGTTGAAGGGCATTCTAGCATACAGCACACATACTTATATAATGTTATTCCGCGTTTCATTGGAATTCCTGTTCCGTCATTTGAAGATGCCGTGAAAGCAACGTTATAGTTTACATATTGGAATATTATCTTTAGACACCAAACTACAAAATAGCATGCATTGAAAAGATTATATTTTCATGCCGAGATATTAACTATGGAATTGTATGCCAATGACAAGTAAAATTTGTCTACTGAAATATTTGCATTTTGCGCTAAATGTACTGTGTAAAAAGCTCAAAATGCGTACTCTATGTATTTGATGAGGGTCCTTGTTGACGTAGCAGAATCAAGATTTGTTTTAGTTGTTCATGACATACCGATCTTCGTGCTCATTAGTTCAAATTTCTGCATGCAACCAAAATGAAGTTTTGGCGCTGTGTGAGCTTTTGGAAACACAAGGCTTGCTACAAGTTGTATTGGCAAAAGGAGATAAAGCCAATAGCAAGGTAAGGCGATGCTGAAGTTTAAGCGTATATCAAGTTTTTGCACGAATTTATTCATTCTTAGTTGTTTTTTGTTGCGGGATTATTTTTAGATTTCTTTGCAAGATATGTACGGGAAATAACTACAAAGCGTGGCTTAATTTATTTGAGTAATAACTAACAATTTGCTCATTCATAGATTTAAAAATATGTTCATTGCTACTGGTAGCATTTGCCCGGGTTTCAGATAAGTTTACTTATTGATCGTGCTACAGTACAAAGTGCGCTGCAAGATCACGTGTTGTTGTCTACAATTTTGGCTGGCCGAAGTTAACTTTGTTAAAGAGTTGCAAATAGCATCTTTTTCTTCTTTCAGAGATGTTTTGTGTACATAAGCTTATTCTATTAATGCATATTTAATATTGACTGAAAGACAATAGTTGGTGATCTGTTGGTGTGTTTTATTGTTGTAATGTATTGACTTTTGTGTTTGTACATATGGTCACGGTTTCTTTTTGATTATTCAGATTTTTAGTCATTTTAACCAGGACGCGACCGGACATTAATTTACCGGATACGGGTGGTGCTTTTTTACCGCAACCGGATGTATCGTCATCATCGTCTAAACTTGTACGATGTTAAAAGTATTTGAGTCGTGCAAAACGCTTACCGAATTTAAAATAAATTGTTAGCTTAAACTTTCACTTCAGCGTATGAAAACTAACTTCTTTACGCCCAGAAATGCAATCACAGTATGATGATAAATCGTAAAATATCCGGTAACTTTATACTGAATACGGATATCAGCGTTTACCGAATATTGAACCGAATCCGGATATTCGGTCGCGCCCTGACTTTAACGGAACTAAGAGATAAATTAACAGAGGGTAGTTTAGCAAAATAGTAGAAGATTCTCTTAAATCAGTTGGTCAATCTTAACTCATTTACAGATACTCTCGTTCATGTAAGTTCGTTTGTTTCAATATGTAGTGGTATGCATTGTTATGTCATTGACATGCTATCGCTCATTCTGTATAGGACAAATTATTCGAAAAATCAGTGTGTGTCGTGTGAACAAATAAGGGGCAGCCCTATTTAAAAACCCGAAACAACGAATATAAAAATAACCAGGTTTGTTTACCGTAACTGGATAGTGTGTGAAACCATGTTACTATTGTTTATGTATGGCTGGCCAGTTTGTCAGTAATTTTTCGTTTTATAAATGTTGGTGTGCTGTTTTATCTGCGATGCGACTGTATTTTAATGTCTGTTTTGTATATAATGTGTGTGTTCGTGAATTCGATTAACCGGAGCCGGAGGCCAGTAAAATTTTTGCGGAGCCAGAGGTCGAGCAAAATTAGGTAAACTGTTTGTTGCCAATTTTAGCAAAAAATATAGTGTAGTAAAAAATTTGGTTGTAGGCTATTTTTTAAAAAATTCGACAGTTATTTCCTGCATCTATACAAAAGGTTATATCCAAGCTCACTGAACTATACAATTTTAGTAAACCTTATTATTCTAGCTTCACGTGCAAGTGATAGCGTATATTGGAGCCAGCCTCTGTAACTGTTAATCTTCAATATTTTTGCCCATGTATAGAACAGGACCGTAACAGTAGTAGCCATATTCCTACGCCTAGGCCTGAACAAAAATGTTAGTGTAAAGCTTTAACGGACTATTGCAGCACCGCAGGAAAACGATCTGGCTCTGTTTTATACTTTTACATGGGTCGATATTTTTTATGGTTATAAACTAGTGTTTTGCGGAAAAGCTATTTAGCCGTTTTTTGTATATACATTCAGTAAATGGGATTGCGTCTACTTTTTGTAAGTTTTTGCCCTCAATTTAAACAGACACCGGGGTAGCTAATATAGCAAGCTGTGCTAACTACGTGAAATGATACTATGCACATGAGTTAATGCGTGGTTCATAGTACAACCGGGGTGTAGGTGGCTCTGCCACTCTTAAACCTATTTCAAACTTCATTGTATACTAATCACCGCACTAGTCATTTTACAGATGGGACAAATATATGTTCGTTTTGTTATTTGGATGGAATTGAAGTGCGGGAGGATAATGTTCATGTGTTTATTTATTGTTTGCGGGCGCAAGAATTTAGTTTTTTCATTACTCCCGTTTTGCAACAGGTAGCTGGAGTAAATGAAATAACGATTTCGGATTTAATTTTGGGACGAAATATTCACGACCCATTACAGAGAATAGCTTTTAATTTCATCGTCCAACATGCACAATTGGCAATATGGAGTGCTCGATGTAAACTCGAGTTTAACAATGAAAATGTCTGTTGTTGATGTTTTTCAGGAAAATGTTTATAGAAATTTGTGCAAACTTAAGCTTTATCTAAAAGAAGAATGTTTTTTTAAGGTTTTTGGAACAATAACCCGACAGAATGATAGCATGCTGGGTTTTCGAATGTCTTTTTCTCAGCGTACCTGATTTGTAGTTTGTTTTGAAACTAGGTTTCTTGTGTGCTTTTTAACATATTTGCTCTGAATAATATCCTTGCAAGCAGAGTAGAATAATGGGTAATTTTCAAGGACCTTTGTTATGTTATGATAATATGTTGTTGCCTTCTTTGGTTTATATAATTGCTTTCGTTGATGTAAATGTGGTTTATCCTTTTAATAAAACCCGGGGTGAAAAAAAAAATAAAACCATAAATATCAAAATCACACCTTAAGGGAGTCCTTGGCTCCACCTGTCTCTCTTAGAACTTACGTTAGGCTTAGGCGTTGCTGCAAGGCGTAGAAATTGTTAAATCGATGCTATGGCGGCTGTGTCCGCAATGTCAAACTTACCTGGGGCCCTGCGTGGCCATTGAATAATGTATAATGGTGGCAGCTCGATTTGCGGTTAACGACTTAGCTAGCCTAAGTTATCATGTCATGAGTGTCCGACATGATTGGTTGTTGTATATTGTTATGTAGGCGTAAGGAAGTTGAACCGGGTGATTGGCTCTAGACCTCAGACGCATAGCGGACACCAAATTGTGGGTGTCGGCAATATGCAAATGAGGTCGAGATGCGAATAGGGTAGCCGGGACCGGAATCATTCTTATCATCGAGCTAGTGGAAGTTGGTTGAATCTTTTTACTAAGGATTTTGTGTGCGATGTTAACGGTTTACGGTTTTATTGAATTCTCGGACGGAGTGAAGTGAAGGTGATATCGGGGTAAGTAGGGCTTGAAGTGAATTAGTGTTAAAGAATAGTCACGGTGGCATAGGATGTGAAGGAAACCACGGTGTTACGGATTTAATCGGAATTGCGCAGGGAGCAGGTTTACCCAGTATAGAATACTGGTGTCATGTGTTAAAGGAGAATTGGGAATTGTACCGGAGAACCTGGGAACTCGTAGTTTAATAAATCTAACGGGGTTAGATTTATTATTCTACAACGGATTGGGCCAAATCTAACGGGGTTAGATTGGTCGGTAAAATTTGGTGCAACTCTAAATTGGTTAGAGTGCACGGTTATCATGGTGTGATTCTAACGGGGTTAGAATTACACGGATTCTGGAAACGAGTAAAAGTATTGGTAACGGTAAACCAGTGGTTGGATTAAAACAGATTGAGACGTCGGCTTTAAGGATTCCGGCTCAGGTTGCCAGTTAAATTGCATAACCTGTGATTTACTGGTATTAAATATTGGATATTCGGTGTTATACAGGATTTGGGGAGGATTCAGTAAACATTTACCGGCCGCGTTTACTAAATCAGAGCGATAAGCGTACATCGAGAAAAGGACTGCATAAAGGAGATACAGGATACAGGGCTTAGTCAAAATCACGAACTTCTCACACGGGGCAGCTTGGGACACGTTTTGTCCCTATTACACTATTGGGTAACATTTTGTCTGCTTATAGTCTATCGTATTCAGAAATTCGTATTTGTCTATTTTCAAATGTCTGCATTCTTCAGGCACCCAAATTATCCTATTGAATATCATGTTAATAGAATTTGAAAGTTGAATTCTTAAGTTGTGGTTATAAACGATTTCGTGTCGGAAACTATTTGCATTCGTGTATAAATTTAGTATTTAAAGCACATTTAGTGTCTCTGCCGCCCAACTTTTCATTTATTTATTAGTACCCGAAGGTTACACTGTCCCGCTGAATATCATGATATTCGCATAAATGTTCCACAGTATCACGTGACATGCCGTCCCTTCTCCACGTTTAACATTTGAGAGCGGTTTGTCAGCTAATGTCATATGACATTCGAGTTTTGTCTATTGACCCGAAGAGCCCGAATTTCAACGGTAACGTCGAATCAACATGGGACATACGATAATATGTCAGATTTTATGAAATTTTTGAAAAAATTTTCAATACCGGAAAGTTCCGGGGAAAAAATGCGGCAAATGTATTGTTAATATATGGTATTTTCCAGCCGGAAACTGTGGTTGCACCCTGACATATATTTAGACTGCCCTCGGATGCTTTATAACGAATTGCGCAAGTTAAAAAATTTGATGAAAACTATTTAAGCGAAAAATTTTCAGTTTACTATCTATATCCCCTTCTCACATTGAGTTGCTTATAGGCAACTTAGCGTAGTGCATATATGTTAAATAATTATATCGCACCGTGTTTAACAATTGCAACACGTATACATAATACTAAATCACCACAAGACGTGAGAGCCCGCTCGAGCATCAAGCTCCTGTAGTTGAGTGGTGATGGTATACGCCTCCCAGTCCAGTCACTGGAGTTCGAATCCTAGCATAAAAGTAGGTCTCAGGGGAAATAGAAAATATTCATGTGAGAAAGGGTTAATATTTTTTAGGCTCAAAATTTAGCCCTGAATATCAGAGTGCAACCGGAGGTGAAAAATACCAGAGCCGGAGGTGAGGCGAAATTAGGCATTAAAAATGATAATTAGTTAATTTTAGCCAATATCTGAAATATGTTAAGTGGTTTAGTTTTACGCTAATGTTCTGCGAAATACCGGAAATTCTTTCATGAAAATTGTGACAAAAGCAAAACGAAATGCGCTAAACAGATAATTTTTGCAAAATTATGCAAAATTTTACTACCGAAATTGCCGGAACATCCGGCAAAAATTCTATCGGAGCCAGAGGCCGATTTTGTGCCGGAGCCGCAGGCAGACCTCCGGTTTTATTGTTCAGAACGCACATTTTGCGGATGCTTATGAATACGCTTAATATACTTTTACGCCCCTAAAAGTAACATTGGCCTGGAGTATGGCACAAATTGAAAATTTTGGCATTGCACACTCAGGCAGTTTAGAAAAATAAGTTAGGATAATATTATATATGCCAACTTTCATAAATTTTTGAAAGACAAAATTTTCAATACCGAAAATGCCGGAAAATTCAGGTAAAAATATCGAATTTTTAATACGGAACCAGATAGGGGACAATACCGGATTTCCCTTCCGGAACCGGTATTCCGGTTGCACCCTGCTGTCCACATCGAAGTTTAGAATAATCTTTTTAGCCCCATGTGTATTGTTTGTATTTTTTGTTATATCTTCATATGAGCGGTGTTGGGGCCGGATAGTGAAAAAACCAGATTTCCCTGCAGGAGCAAAGTAGGTAAAGTGATACTGAATTTAGTGGCTTTAGCAATAGTCTATATGTTACGAAATGGATGTGGTAAAGGTTGATTGAAGGGTAAAACTAAAGACTACTTGGGAATAGCCAAATTGTAAACGTTTGTCAAAAAGAAGAATTGGTGTCAAGAACAGTGCAATAAATAAAAAATCTTGGCTCATGTATTATATAAAAATACACCGCAATCTTCGGGCACCGCAACGTCGATAAAAATTCCACCGGATTTGCACGTCTATTTTCCACCGAAGCCGGGGTAAAGCTACGGTTTAATATGCAACCCGGCGCAAACATATATAGCGGTAAGTAAATTTTGCTACAGAAGCAAATATGGCTACATACTACGCGGATAAGTTTTATTGCGTAAACGTAAAACCAACTGATTGTATTTATGAATAAAAAAATAACTGTACACTTAACCAAAACGACGTGTAAAATAGCACGCAACATATTAAACAGACTACCAATCTGTCGGCTTCCGTGTTAAAAATATGTGAAATACCGTTTTTAAGTTTATAGTTATGTAGTTTTATCACTTCCAACAGATATACGGCAATTTCCAACAGATATACGGCAATCGGTTCCATTTTAGTCAAGAGAATGAAATTCATCCAAAAAGTTTGCACACCCCTCACATTTTAAGTTAAGGCTGGAATAAGTCTTTTCCTACGCTTACGGATGAAGTGTACATGAGCCATTCAAAATCTTAAAAAAATCAAAAGAATCGGCTATTTTTCTTTAAAGTTTTTTAAAGCCCGGTCAATATTTGCAAGCCTTGACTGTATTGGCAAAACTTAATCATGTTTTATACTTCATTATCCGATTCCGTTAGTTTGATCACTTTCTGTTTCTGTTAATTTTGCTATCCGTTTACGACTTGATTCTTCAACATTTCAACAACACCAATGTTTACAGAATTAAATCATCCACTTGTTGGCGTCTTCTGGTCTTCTTGCGAAATCTTGTTTTGCGTTTAACCTTACGTTCTACTGGGAAATTGAAAGGCTGAACTCTATATGCAGCTGTTCCTGCAAAAAATCAAGAAATAATCGAAGGTTTTAAGTGCAAATACTTGATTACGCAAATGTCAAGGATCCTAGAGCAATAGTTACGAACCAACTTTTTACATCGCTTTTTAGAACAGTACCTCTAAAGTGTTAGCGTTTGTGCCTGGTGACGTTGTAGGAAAATATTTACATATAATAAAGTGTTTCAAGTGCCCAATGCTAAAAAACTTACCAAATTCATTTAATATACTGTCAAGTTGAGTGTGATTCAGCTGCAAAATGACCACTAACATAATACAAGTCTAAACTGATCAAAAATTCAACGTGCATACCTTCAATACGTTTTCCTCTTGTATTCACAACGAACGGCAACAAAGCAGGTTTTCTTAAATATAATCCAATGCCGGCTGGCGTGTAAGCGTCCAGAATCACATCACACTGACCTTCCATTGTCACACTAACCCAACCTAAACCAAGTTGCGGTTATAGAAATATGTAAATTTTGTAGTAAAGTAAACAAAATGAAAAACAGTCTATATACGCAACAACCTACTTGATAATAAAATAGCAATGAGTAAGCATATACATAATCCGTAGAGTTGCCATTAGTGCTACTTTTGCCATTAATGCTACTTTTTCTAACACAAATGACTTACAAGTTTTCGATATATTATGTGGTACTTAAAATTTTCCAATGTGCCTGATGGTTACTGGCACGACAATTAGTAGCATTTCGTAAGTTCTATGTCCATGAAATGTTGAAGTTCAAATGTGTACGAGCGCATCAACATTTTGAAACTGCATACCAGCAGCAAATACAGTAAATAAACACTAATGTATTTAATTTCACATTATTGTAATGCTTGTAATAAACACGTTTATTCCCAACCTGCCGAAGATAATAAAACATCACAAGCGCTTTCATGAATCGTAATCGCGTCGATGTGATATTGTTTCGATTTCAGAGAAGGGAACTGAGAAAATCGTTCTTCTGACCCACATGGTACCTGAAACAAATTGAACAGTTTTTATAATTAATATGTCGCACAATAATACTTAAAAGAAATATCGTTGTCAGTACTAAACAATCTAAAAAATAACTGCTGCCGCAAAGTTTAATTTATTATGACATCATGCGCGAAAATTTGCAAAATTTGTATCGCTCGGTAAATGACTTACTGTGCTAGACCACTGAGGCATTACTTTCAAATCAGACAAACACAGCAACGTTTATTAATGTAATACTTGCAAAAATCGCGGCTTAAAGGTAGGTTATTAAACACTGTTTCATGTATCTCACTTATAGTCAAAATACTGATTAACCGGTTTTATGAATAAAAACCCGCTAAACTGTCCATTTAGCAATAGCAAACACCAACAAAGCACACAAATGGATATTAACTAATAAATGTGCAAACACCTTGATTGCCCCATTCATGTGCACAGCGTACCTTGAGCACTGAAGTGTTCCTATATTTCTCATAAAATTCGTCAACAGCTGTTGTTGCCATTACGTGGACAGGCAGTTCTCGACTTGAAAACACCGTAAGAAACAACGAATCGCATGTACCCTTAATAAAGCAAAAACATACAAAACTTTTACAGTGTCGGTTTTAGTAAACATAACTAAAATAATATTCCTACCTCACATTTTCAACAAAATTGTCTGCGAAAATGTTAGGCGCGCAAAATGACAAGATGAGATTCTCAAAATTACAGTGTTCAAATTCTCCAGTATTACTTGCACAAATAAGCCGATTGCTGCAAATTAGTGAATTAAAAGCATAGTAAGGAATGCACAAACAAAGAGGAAGAAGAAGCCAACCCAAGCAAGGACTGATACCAAAGAGCAACATTTTGTATTAAGATTAAAGCAATGAAACTTGTTTGTATAAACCTGGTGAAAATGCTACACAGTAAACCAACTTGAACAATGTCAATACGACCCAAACCCGCCAAAAGCAGCGATTCGCCAACGTTTGCTATGTATGTCCTTGGTATGATTATTGATCTTGGCACGGTTGATATAACCTCGTCAATAGTTAATAAATTGAGAATCTTAAACAATGGACTTTCTTGACGTTATTTGAAAATACTGAGATCCTGCTTTCGTTTTGTTTCGTCAATTCAGATTATTATACTCATTATTTTCCTAATCACGATGCTATTTTTTATATTGACATATTTTATGTATTACCGAATTCAAACAGTTTACCAACTTTGTTCCTCGACCTTCAAAACTTTAGAATTTTTGCTTTTTGCTAAATAAAAGTTAAAAATAATTAGAAAAATAAGCTAAAATGTTTAAATCGCATGGGAACAAAAACTACACTATCCGTTTCCGATATTTTTTCTTCGTGAACTCTGTCAATATTTGTCACGATGCTACTCTAAAACCCCAATAGACTTTTGCTCAACAGGCAATAAGCATTACGTTAAATAAACTTCACAGCGCAGATACATATAATGCACATACTTGTTCGCTATTTACTGTTCCAGGCGTATCAAAACACCACTGAGACTTTGCAAACTCTTTGGCGTATTTTTCTAAATATTTACGTTTCTCAGGTTCTGGATTAGCCGCTAGTAACCCGAAACCTTCCTCTCCTGTTTCTGCAACGATGTTATGTGGTGCTTTCTGGGTATTGCCCATTTGAAACGTTTGGCCAACATACCCTGAATAACATTATGTAGCGTATGTATTACAACAAAACTGTTGTTATAATTCAAGAGTTTCTTTACGCTACTCGTGAGTGGGGACGGGTGAAACCAGGATTCCTGCGAATTAGAAGTAACACCTGAAAAAACATGTGCAAGTGCTGTGCAACTGAAAACAAAGTTAACATATAAAAGGCCTTTTTTCAACTTCTGACCAGTCCGGAATCAATAAAAAATTTTCAAGGTAGAATGGTGCCCATTTTATCTGTTTTCACTGTATTCCCTGTGCCTGCCATCTATTTTCTCCGTCTCAGTTAGTTTAAATTCATATAAGCAGACAGGAGTCACTCTGGTATTGATTGCATATTATGTAAACGGCGTGGCACGTGAATATGCGTAACCTACCGTTGGAGCGTTCCAGAAGATATACAACTTGTTTACAACGTAATGTGTAGATAGCTTATTCTCATATAATGAGGTAGTATTTTTATCGGTTCCGGTAAATTGTAATTCCGGTTGCATCCTGAGACACCGTATGTACTAGCGGTTCTGCTCAGAACAAAGCATTACATGAAGCATTGGATTTCAAGCAAAACGGGTATATACGTTTCCTTTGCCTATTTGATTTGATCTTGATAATGATAAGTTAACTGCGCTTTGCGCCATAACTACGCTAAATTATTCCATGCAGATATCCATCTGCCTTATTCAGGTTGCTAACACCAAATGAGCGAATTGCCTCAAGTTAGAAAAATTGAGACAATATGTTAGATCGTTGATTTGCTCATATTAATGATCTTTTTAATGAAACAAACGCTTATAAAAATAAACTGTATCAGAATATGCTAACCTTGAAGCATGGAGAACTGTTCAACACCGCTACGACGTTTCTGTGTCAACGAGTAACGATGCCTTTGCTCTGCATCATAACGCTTCTTTATCTCAAGAAGCCTTTTTTCACGCACAGCTAACCGAGCTGGTGTCATGATCATGATTGGAAATTTTAACAAATTGAGCGTTGTACCTAATAACCGAAAAATAATGTAGAAAACTAATATGTGCAAAGTAATATGAATATTCGAAATCAATCTTTATTAAAATCAAAACAAAAAATTCGTATGAAAGCTAACAAACCAGTAAAAATTGCAAAGACTTAAAGAAAACTAGATATCCTACCACTTCTTACAAATAATTTAATAATTACGCTTTTCAATTTACTGTGTAAAATGATAAATCCTTACATACATAGATACATTCATGAGCTCCATAACCAATGTCGGATCGTGAAACAAGAAACAGTAACATTTTGGTTAAAAAATATATTCCTATGCGCAGCAAAATTTTCTTCCAAAAATTCATCTAAAAAATTTGATCACTCACTAGCAAAAATGATCGTTATATTATAAAAATCACCACGAATTTATTGACAAAACTGTCAAACAAAAACCTTGATTCACAGTACTAGGTTAACTCGCCTAGCAGTGGGGAATGATACAAAAATACTCAAAGTTGTTGCCACACAAAAAATGTTTCTAAACCTATCCATTTTTGGTAACGCCGGCTGTACAGGAAAATCGAAAAAAAATCAGTGGGCACCGGCTTAATCAACGCCAAATTTTCATAGTAACCTGGCCAAACAGAGGTCGTTGCACGTTCAATTAAATCCATTGCGCGAATTTTGCATAAATCAGATTGCAGTAATCGATTGAACAGAGTAGATTTACCAGCATTAGTGCACCCAAGCAGATATATATCTCCTGAAACAGTTTTGCCCAACCAATGTAATCCTAAATGTTAACGAAACTTCCGTCATTACAGAACATTTCATAGCAGTGAAACGGCTAATATAATAAAATCTCATCAAATAGTAGTTTGTTACACGCAATGCACCACACAAAGCTTTAGATTACTATAATAATAATCATAACGTACTTGCCTTTATTACTCCAATTCAAATTAATCATTGTAATCAATTCTTCCACACCATACCCAGTTTTCGCACTGATAAGCTACAGCAATAAATTGTTTACCTTATGGTTCAAAGAATAACCATTTTACATCTAAAAATAACTCAATAATCAAAATCGAATATTAAATGCTGCTCAAGTAACAAAACGATATAAAGCGAAGACCATAAATCTAATTGCGGAGTAGGAACACTACATACCATACCTTGAACAGAAAGTTTTTCAATAAGCAAAAAATACTACAAAGCTCAGTATCGTTAATATGGTGTTACGCTTCATTAACACTGCGCACTAGACGCAAGCCAAATCAATATTAACTTTTAAATAAAACACACCCATAAATGCCATAAACTTTACAGTTAGGAGCAAAATTGCTACCAATCATAACTAAATAATTACCAATGAATACTGTATGTATTAAGAACTGTAACCTGAGTATGGAGATGATTCAATTCTTTATAAAATCTAAATTGCCGCATTGTTCGGTCTAGTAGTATTCGACAACGATCCAAATATCCTGATCTACCATCCGGAGGCAACAGGTCCGCCTGCCGAAATTTCAAATAAAGAAAATCAAAACAGCTATCCTTATTAATGTTTGAGGAATGATCATACATTTTCAATCGCAAATTAAATAGTAACGTGCCACCTAACGCGAGCCATAATACGATGCAGAGTAAAAATTGTATTCCTAAGGGTTGCGTTATACTTGCCGCACGCCGTCGAAAGCCACCGCGCGGCGCTGTAAAATTTTTCAAAACCTACCGCACGCGCGCCTTCGCCTGGCTCAGCAAAGTATAACGCAATCGTTACCTTGTTGCCTAACACAACTAGCGGCTTGTTAAATCCAACCAAATGTGGCAATTGTTTGTAAATTGAGCACGGAAAATCCAGCATATCAATTATCAGCACTAGAAGTACGCTGTCAAGAGTACGCAAATGCCCAACCACTTTGTCGTAATCAACAGTAGAAACTGAGACATTCAAAAGAAAGTTGTGTTCTTTGAGCATATAACAGCGGCGACATAGAGTGTCCCGAAACTTGTCCTTCTGCCTTTCATTGAACAAATTTACGGGCAGAAACCCAGGTAAAGCTGAAATATGGTAAACAATATTATATAAGTTCGCATACAAAATGTAGTAACAACAACTTCCGCTTACGAGGGTAAACGATCAATTAATACGGTTCCCACCGATTTCACCTCCTTTTTGAATAAAACATAACTAAAGGGTTTGAAATAACGCAGAGATTGTGAGATAGTCAGAAATGTACGCAAATTTATCTCTTACTTAACGACGACATTTTGCGAAGTTCCTCCATGCTTAAAGCATGTAAAAAAGAAGCATTATAGGTATAAGATTAGGAGTTGCCTTAACACCAAACAGAATGCATATATACACACCTAATTATTCCCAGTGGGCGTTGTTCAACACAAAATAAGCTTATATGCACAACACAACAAACAAAGTCAGGGGTATGTATGGCGTTAGGGGTCTGGCCCCATTTTGTAATTTTTGTCCCAAGGGTTTTAGGAACTTGTTAGTTGGCTACATGATAAACCCCTCCTTATGTTTTTACAGCACTTAACAACCATTTAAAAATCCTGACTACATCTCCACAATCGAGTAAACAACGGTATTATAGTGACGTCTAGCAAATTTTAATCAAGATTCCAATAACTGTATTTATATAGATATGGCACCTCAACACATATAAAATAACACTATGCGAACTTACAAGAATCTTGACAGTGAAAGAATGCACCACAAGCACGACATGATTCACTCGAGCGAGGAATCTTCGGATCTGCTTGCCCGTAACGAAATGTCCAAGAGTCAATATTGTCAACTGTAACACTGTCATTTTCATCAGCCGCTGCTGGGATCGTTATATACTCAACAGCATCTCTGCTTCCGAACGTATTTTTCGAAAGGGTTCTTTTTTGTTTCTTCTAGATAAAGAGTAAACTTCATAACAAAACAGTGGATAACGTAGCTCAAGTTTGAAAGAGAAATCCCTGAATATATTAGATTTCCAAGTTTGACCCGGGCCAAACTGCTATTTTACTGGCTATCCAATCAGACTTATATTATAATGATCAGAAGCATAACCGATAGAAAATCAGATGTCGTTTTGTTTCATTTTTAATTATTCGTGTAAATTGGCCTGAGTAGCAGATTAGCCTACGAGATATTACATATTATTTGACAACATGTTAATCAAATGACACTGGAGCCGGAAGAAAAATAACAAAGCAATACATACATTTGCTAATATGAATTCATCGGGAATTTCATCGGCTGTTCCACGGTAATAGTCATCGCATACGTCAGAACTACGAATAAAAAATCCCCTATCAACCTGAAAATACCGAAACTTTATTTACTCAGCTCGCTTGCACTGATATACATGCAGACTATCACAGGGGTGTGTAAAAGCCCTGATATTTATTTATCTTTAACAAAGTAACATCCTTACAAATTTGTAAACAACTATTTTTCAATAGTTTCAAATCTGATTTATTTTTGACCGAATATCATCGTTCAAAGTTTGCTCTTTTAAACCTCGCCGAGCAATGCCTTGCACAGGTATTTTAGCAAAACGAGGTTTAACAACAAGAAAATTATCTCATTCTATCAAATTTCACATACTACAAAAACTATTATAAGGCTTCGCTTTCATGCACTGATCCCATTTAACTTTTTTCAAATCTGACGGCATTTGTATATAATAGGGCATAGAATTTTACTAGAACTATATTTAGCCAACACTTTCTGGAATTTCATCTTCAAGTGTCAAAACGGCAATCAATACAAGAAGAAACTTGTTTATCGTCTCCCACAGCAGCGTTAAATTTGATAGATGTAGAAAGTTCCCAACTTACTGTTTATTATTTTCTTTTGCATAAGACTAAATACAAGCTGAAGCATATGCATAAGCCTATCCTAAGCCTATCTCATAAATCCAAAAATATGTGTGCAGGAGATTTTTTACGGTGAGCGGGTAAACAAATACCTGAGTGAAACCAAAAGTGGGACTTACTACTCGACTTTTTTTCGTTTTGGCAGGCGCTACGTCAGATTGGTCTTCGATTGTATCATCCACAAAGTGAACTTTGGTTCCGACAGAGTAGCTAAAAACAAGCTTTTCTCTGTTGTGTTGGCCTATCGACTGTTCTAAAACACAGAATAAAAAATTCAAATTTGCAAATAATAATGCGTACAGCTATTAGATCAGTTAACAACCTTAAAGGCATAAACTACAATGTTTTGAATTTGAGAAGTCAAATACGAAACCAGTAAAATTTTCAACGTAATCATTTTAAAATCTCCACAGCATAGCACAACTACAGTACAATAACAATGCATACAGCATAACGTTCAATATTTAAATCAAGATGTCAGCCTTTAATTAATCACGGTTTCGTTTGTTTATATCGTGTGCTGTTCAATGATCTTCACTGACGGGGCTATCGTCTCTATCAGTATATCGCTATAAAATTGTTACCATTATAAGTATGCGAATCAATTAAAAAATTATTCGCCAAAGCAAGTATACATACCCCCATAACTTGGTTTTAGACTCATTTCAGGATATTTCGATTGTATCATTTCTTGAGCAAATACAGAATTAACTTTAGATAGATCATCTACAAATAACTAGTATTGTAACAAGTACATGAACAAACCACATATTAAAATTAAACTTGACCAACGTAATTGATCGCATAATGTTTAAACAACCAACAACCTCCAAATATTGATGCTACTCAAGAGTTTTGTCCACAAGCTCGAGTTAGCCTATCGATACATGTTTAGATACTACGCCAACGCTGCACGAGTACAGACACTAAAAATCATTTGATAGCACAATTTAAAGCATCTCATGGCTGCAATTCTGGCAACCTACTGTATACAAAAATGGCGTGAAATCAAAAGAGAGATAATAATGAAAACACAAATAACAAATCCAGTGTTCAATAACATCGCTATTAATATTGAAATATTATGCCTCATTTGCTTCTTAGTACAACAGCTGAGAAATCTTTTAACACCCGATAATAAACATCGTACCTTTTTTAGATTGTTCAGCGCTAACTAATTTCGGCCTTGAAGTCAGTTTCGCCAACCGTTTGTCTTCAATTTTTTGACGGAATTGAGATTTAATTTTAGACGTATCGAGCGGGCCCACTTTCAATGGTAACGCAACGCGTTGATTTCTTTGTCGCTTTGAACCGCTGCTACTGGAGCACTGTATTACTTTTTGCATAAACATTACGTTGGTCGCCGAAATTCGAGCACGACAGCACAAACAAATGACAAATGCTGATCCACGTTGGCACAACATGATTCGATGCAGTTACAAAATTTCACTATTCATATCACTGTCAACAAAAGGTCCAAGACTACTGACTACTCTAAAACTAAAAAGCGATCATTGAACGAGCAGCTTTGATTCCATAAATCCCAATAAACATCGTACTTTTAAAAGTCGCGCAAGCGGTTATTTCAATCCGAAATACCATTGAGTTACTTTTTGCGTTTAACCCATATATTTCTGTGTCAGTTTAAACTGACAGCAGAAAAAAAGGTCTATATTTTTGATGTTGTAAAACTCGTCTAACTATATTTATATAACTTAAGATCTAAAGCAAATTTCACAAGTGTATAGTGATTTCGCATTGAATGACACTTTTCGGTAGCGTCAGTTTAAACTGACATCAACAAGATGTGGGTACAGATTTTTTCATCAACAGAAAATGAAAAAATTTCACATGCAAACATATTTTTAGTATGTGCCCACTACTAAAATAAGCAACTAGGGTATGTGCTGTCGTATACTTTAATCTAATCGAGAGTATACCGTAGTGAGAGACAAAGCAGTTGCCTAGATGTCTATAGACAATATGTTTCTGCCTTTGAAATTGATGGAATAAATGACTGAACACGGGATTAAAAACTACTTTTGGTTCACTAACATGTTTAATGTAAGTCTGCGAGTACACAAGAGTTGAACTTTGCTGCTGGAGAATGCCACAGAAATACGTTTGACGTTACCCACGTTTGAACTATGATCGAAAATTCACCAATTACGTTGTCACTGATATTTCACAGTGCATAGAATGCAATGTTCCGGCGAAATACTTGCCAAAATATGGTCTTTGCATCATTTAGAGTGGATTAGAAGCCCAATTTGATTACTACTTAAGACCAAAGGCGATGCGCAGGATTTTCCATAAGATACAACCTACATTTATTAAGAAAATACGTTGTTGAGCAGCATCTTAATGCCAATTTAAGGTTTTAATGCACAAAATCCAGCGAAGCAGAAAAATCGCGGAAAACTAATCATTTTAACATTGTTTCGTGTGTTTCCCACAGCAATAGTTCTTGTTAATGTTTGGCTAAACGTGGTCCCAGATCCTTCTGTCAGTTTAAACTGACAGTATAAAAAGTCAATTTAAAATGGTCCATATTGCACAATTCTGAAAAGTATGCTTATTTCACTTGATAATTACAACAACTATTGCAGTTGCATTCAAATCGTCTGACTTGGGTAGATCTGGGTTAAAAATGACAGTATTACATAGAGCTGCACACTATTCTGTCAACAGCGCCGAGTAGTATACTAGAATACGTTAAAAACGCAATCATGAAACAAGGATTTGCTGGTGAATATCGAGAGGGACTACTACACTAATTGTCCGCGTCAGTGAAATAATTTAAAAACTCCTAATTTAAGCTTATCAATTATGCTAATATGCAAGTTAGCTATTATCTAACTACTCAATTATAGGTTTTTGGTTTTTAGTCAATTTATTTACATACCTCGCACCCATAAACTCTGCAATGCTGAAATTAGATTGCTTGTCACCCTAATAACTAGAGAAAAGTCCTAATTTAGGCTTATCAATTATGCTAATTTGCAAATTAGCTATTAGCTAACTAATCAATTATCGGTTTTGGAGTTTTATAAACAATTTATCCAGATTTGTCGTACCCAAAACCCTCCTAATTTAGGGTTAGCCAATAAATTAGCTTGCGGCTAATAAACGATTTTACAATTTTAACAGGATAATAAGTTTTCAAACAGCAAAGTTTATTAATATCGGTTCAGTGGTTCACGAGGTGAGTTTATTTCCAGACGGACGGATGGACATCCACCTTTCGACCCCAGAGTACAAAACGCTTCGCGAAACTCAAAGCTTCGTCCAACTTCATCAAAAACACATAGTACCAAATGTGCTTCATTAGAAATGTTGCCTGCCCCGCATCAATAATAAGTTGCTTAGTGTGGAAGTTTGAAAGATACAGCCCGCCGCGCTGCTCAGGGTTCCTGAACTTTTGGGGTGCTCGGGGGCGGGGTGGTTAGCAGAAAAGTGTAGCAAGATTTTTTGGTTCTATACGTTTTTTTATTTTCAACATATTAATTTCACAATTTTGCAAAACGAAGAAGTGGTATCATCTTATAACAATTCAAAATACTATGTTCTTGTGTACGGATTGCCAGTTTTTTGAAAGGTTATAATCAAGAGCTTGGTAATATCCACAAAGTCAATTCGACTACTGTTAAAATTAGCAATTATCATTAAACCGCAGGTTTGATTCGCCTTAGGTTCCGGCAAAATTTTCCAACATCCGGTTCGGGTATATATTCTTCGACTATGGTTACACCATGCCCTGATAACTTATGTGCTAAAAGCAACAACGATCATGCTCTTCGATTAGGAAACACAAGCTGTTAATATTTAACTTTACTCAGTTAATAAACTACGCATATCATCAGTGATCCAAATTTGAATGATAGTTTCAGGGGCTGCTCGCTTTTCCGATGAACAATAGAGGGATTAGACTATAATGCGTCATCCATTTTATTGTGTGCCCCGCATGTGGAATTTGGCGACGCCAATTTCCAACTTGAGTTTGGAAAAAGGCTACAAATAGGAAATTGAAAACAGAAAATGTTTCCATTTCCTTTATCCTTCGATTTTCTGTTTTCGAAAGGTAAATTGATTACATTATATTAAGTCAATTTCCTATTTGATAAAATAAAAAGTGTAGCAGTGGAAAATTTAAACAGTTATTGGAATTAATTTCCCCCAAATTCCACATGCGGGGCACACAATAAAATGGATGACGCATAATTTCATTCTAGCTGAGGTTAATGTTACGCCCCTAAAACTAAAACGTTCTCAAATTTTGACCCGCCACCATGACAAAATGCGTCGATAGCTTCGTTGTAACATCCAGCAATGCAGTCCAGACAGTCTATACATGACAAAAACAGTTTATTAAAGCAAAATTCTGGTACATACATTTTTGCTACCAAACTATGGCAACTCAATGTTTTATGTAAATTTTTCAAGCTTGGGCCGAATCTATTTTCAACCGTTTCTTCGCCGTGATTATTGTATCCCTGAACAAATTCAAAAACAACTCAACCGAAGACGGAGTATCATCGTTCCCCGGAATTGGATATGTCACTAAACACGGATTCACATTACTATCAACCACTCCAATTGTAGGAATTGCTAATTTAGACGCTTCACGAATTGCGTCATGCTGCTCAAATACCCTGTCTAAAATCGACACGAATACAATACAGTCAGGGTGTCGGATTTCAGTGCCGTACGTTTGATGTGCAGATAAAAGCGTTGACGCTACCCAGCGGCGTGTATGCGCGTATTCGCCACATGCGATCGCGGCCCGTTCAAATGATACGCGATTTGCTCGATCGTTAGTTACGAATAGTATTACACCACCGCGATAGGCAATGTGAGCCAAAATGTTGAGAGCACGATGCAAATGTCGCAGTGTTTGCTCCAGATCGAATATGCAAATTCCTAAATGAATTAGTCTATAGTTAACCGCAAACACTTTGTGTAACAATATGCAGTTAACTACAACTTTACGTTTTACATCTAATTCGCTAATAACAGCACGAAATTAAAACAAATTTACATAGAAAAAATATAACTTAAACAATTATCTCTCGAATTTTGCTTGAAATCAAGAAGAGAACCAGTTTATGAGCTCAACAAACAATAAAACACGGCTGTGATCTGAATGGAGGGGAGGGTAAATAATAGTCCGGAGGCCTATGTTGAAACTGAGTCAGTAGAAGTATGCGGACCAAATTAAGTTCCGTACAGAATTCGATTAGAGGTACCCTCTGGAGAGGAAACATAAATATAATTCACTTCCTCTATGAGCTAAAAATTACTAAATATTCAATAGCACGTATTGACAATGTAGCCGAATTAGTTCATGTTATACATGTTGTGCATTCGTCTGAAATTTTTAAACAATCATAATCGAGACTAACTGCTTACCAAGTCGTTCTCCGTAGATATAAGGCAACATATTTTGATCAAGAGTACCAGTTTTATGACCCAGATGTACCTTGGCGTCGAATAACTGCCTTAAGCTGACCATTTGTTGCACACCAAAGTAATCTGGGTGGGATAACGGATTTTCAGACACACTTTGCGATGAAGAAACTTTATCGTCTTGAGCAACAGGCAATGTTGATTGATACCTGCTATGCAAGCCATATATGAATCTAACCGATGTTAATAATTTTTTCGACGACATAGAATACATTTCGCTCTCTTTAGTACAAAAACACTATATATACCCGCAGTAAACATTAAATACCGAGACAGAAACAGAGCACCGCATTAAGACACTCCATGGGATCCCACAAATATTCCACTTACATAATAAAATAGCATAGAGTTTCAGCCGTTGATAGGTTACCACATTTTGTGCACTTTGCGTGCAGTCAGCATTGGCAAATATTGAATCAGAACATTATGATGAGAATCAGAACATTATGATGAATTATAAAAATTTGACATTTTCACCTAACTTTGGAATTAAAAACTTCAAAACCTAGGATAAAATAAGGGTCATTTTGCGTTGAATGCAAGAACATAATTTCATGATTTGTGCCCTATAATGTAGCGTGTCCAATGCGGGTACACTGCAAACAATGAGTCACACAAAATTTACTGTCTCCGAAATGGGCTCTACGGGACTTCATAAACTGAATCAAATTCGACTCGGCCAGAGTCAAACGTGCAACTCAGCGAGTCGAATTTCACTCTGCCGGAGTCGCGGTTGACTAAACTGCAAATGGCCTCACACTTTGATGTTGATTTCCGACTGTTGTAGAAATGTCCAAAGGTCCGTGCGATTATAAACTTCAGAATTTTGCAAGAAAAGCCCATAGGTGCGCGGTTTCGGCGCTAGGTATAAAAGCAACCAGTAACTTTGGTGTTAGCCAATGTTGGGTGGGCACCATGGAGTGTCCTGAGTGCGACTTTTGGGTCTTGCGCCTCGTTGACATAAAACCCATGGTTTTGTAATCTTGATCTTGACGTTGCAGAAAGCAGCACAGTTGGCTAGCGTGAGTTGCTGGACTGTCCAGCTGCTTATCGTTTATCTAGCATCTTATAGTTGTATTTTGCTAAGAAATACACATTGTTTGAATGCTGTTGGGCTATAGCCAGGATGTCCGAAATCCAGACATCTGACTGTGATGTTGAAAACCTTTTCCCAAAAAGATTCCAGAACATTAAAACAAGCGCGTTAAAATATACTTTGTTTATAAAGAAATTATTAGGTAGTCGATTGCGTAGAAAATAGTCAACAGCACATGGGTATTATACGTTGCCATACGTTACGCTTTTAGAACATTAACCCTTTCTCACGTGAATATTTTCTATTTCCCCTGAGACATACTTTTATGCTAGGATTCGAACTCCAGTGACTGGAGTGGGAGGCGTATACCATCACCACTCAGCTATAGGAGCTTGACGCTCGAGCCCGAGGGCGCTCTCATGTCTTGTGGTGATTTAGTACTATGTATACGTGTTGCAATTGTTAAACACGGTGCGATATATATTATATAACGTATATACACTGCGCTGAGTTGCCTATAGGCAAGTCAATGTGAGAAGGGGTTAATATGTTTCATTGGAATGTTCTCATCCAAAATTTCAGTTGCACCGTGCATGGGTGGTACGGTGGCGAATGTCCGATTCCTGACTTGGGACCGACAAGAGTAGATAAACGAAGCTTGTTGATTTTATCGATTACATAGGCTGGGACCTACCACGGGTAGGTGATATATGCTTCGGTCGGCCAGTTCCAGCCCTTATGAGACCCACAAATAATTTCTTAAGATACTTAGCATGCAGGCCGAGATGCCGTGGCATTTATCGCCCGAGATGGGGCAGACATTAAAAACTTCAACCAAATATTTCTCTTGTACGCTCATACTTAAGCCTCAATTATAAATCTTACAAATTGTCAGTATAAATAATGGAAACGGATAGCGACCAAAATAACGGAAACCGATTGACGTATTAAAGGTTCGTAGCACGTATAGAACAAGGCCGGAACAGCAGCAGAAGCATATTCCAATGCCTATTAATGAGCCTATTTCTAAGCCTAAGCCAAAAACTTAAACTGTCTATTATAGCCGCGCAGGGCCAACGTTTCAGATGGTTTTCTTGGCCAAAATAACAGAAATTTCGGGATATCCATTACGGAAACGGATATAAATTTTCACCGAAAACGGATATCCGGTTATATCTTGCAAATTGTCGTTTCATCGACTTTAGTAATAGTGATCACAATCAGACAATACGTGCAAAAATCAGAGACCAACAATAATTTACTGCCAAAATATAACAAAGCTATTAAGCACAATCCACAAGAATTAATGAATATATTATATCACGAACAAAACCCACAAACTAAAGCCTAAACAACATATCTCAGTCAAAATCTGTCTGCAGTAGGTGCATCCGAATGTGAAAAATACCGGACCAGGAGATATAGGTTATTAAAATTTACCGAAGCAGGAGGTGAAGGTATATTAGGTAGTTGAAATAATGTTCAAGTTGCCAATAAATGTCTGCAAAAGCCAAAAGCACCAAACTACATAATTTTTGCGAAACTATAGAAACTGGCACTACCGAAACCTGACGGCACCTCCAGACGATATTTTACGGGAGCCAGATGTTGGCCTTCTACCGAAGCAGGAGACAGACCCTTGGTTGAACCAGATGCGGATTTAGTTCATAATATATACATGGACAAAGCCACTACGAATAAAGGATTGCGAGTTAAAGCGCACGCTCCTTAATTTTAACTTAACAGCAATAACATCGAGTGAATCCTTAAATACTACAGCGACCGCTTAAGACCAAGCAATATGTTTGTACAGGGAATACACTATAAAGTTCAAGCAGGTTTAATATGCGCCACTAACCAGCAGGGCACAACCGGAGGTCTGCCGCCGGCTCCGACAAAATCTCGACTCCAATCTCCGACAGAATTTCTGCCAGAGGTTCCGTTAGTTAAATATATTTTTAAACAGAAATCTTTTGAACGATTTTTGACCACTCCTTGCACTATTAACGTTTGAAAATTCAAAATTATTTTCATGGCCTATATTTTGTTTCACCTTCCGTGGAACCTGCTAACCATCAACTCGAGCCGACGCATTCGGTAATTATAGCATAGCTTGATAGTCATATGTAAACAAACACTTGAGCAATATCATCATGTTCGTACGTTCTTCGAAGGAATGTGTCCGTCAATCTAACACCAGAAACAGTCTACAAACAAAGTTGCCAGATGTAAGTATCCTAAGCTTCGACTATGGCTGGCTGCAGTCCATTTCTGACGAATAATCAAATTCCACTAAAACTACCTTTTTACGTGCCACTATGCTCGAATACCATTTTCATTAGAGATAAATCCTTCGGTATGAGAGAAAAATTAAGTATAATGCGCTGCATCACAGTTTCAATATACTATAAAAAAAATAAAAAATAAATTCACTTGTAAACCAGACTGAATTGGTACCAACGAAAGTGATAAACGAATTGTTCCATTTGGAGGAAGATTTCCAAGGCACTTGTTCGAAACACTTGCCCAAAGCAGACCGTGCAAGCAGCTCGGCTCAAGCACTAACACCAAATCTAACGTCCGCTCGCTAAAATTACATTACAAATATTTTCAGGTTGTTAAATACTATAACCGATCTATGTTATTCACCTACTTATTGTGTTCGAACACAATTTTAAAAAATTCAAAATGATATTTACAACACACTCAAGCGAATTTCAGGGCGTTTAGATTTTCAACAATAATTTAATCGCTTTGATAGAACGGAATGATATTCAAAAATATTCACTTCGTTTACAGCTCTTCATAATGCTGATATACCGTAGCATTAGAGCGCATATAATACTAACCAGCAATTCAGCAACGAGCATACAACGTTGAACGGTTGTTTTAACTTAACTACACTGGGACATTCAAGAACAGTAAGACGCAAGTCGCCATGTCCAGGTGCCTGAAATATAAACCAATGAATTAGTCTTATACTACGGGTTTTATAAAAACATGCATTGATGTCAGCTGTAAAAGACGTGCCGCCCGATATTTGTATGCTATATTACATACTTGCTTCAAAAGAGCCCAAGATCTGATATTATTATGCAGTTTCTTTGTGTACAAAACTCGGAAATAACAGCGATTTGTTTCGACTCTAAAATACAAAGATGTTTGTGCCAGCAATTTTATACACTCAGCCAGTTTAGTATTCGCCGTGTGAATTTAATGTGAAAACGCTGGCATTTTAGAAAAAGCTACATACAGAAATGAGTGGCATACCATTCTTTGAAGCTGACTAGTCTGAAGTCGCCCACGCTCGCCCATACTGGTTCGCCAAATCATCTCCAATCGGCCAATGGTCGTCACTCCGCGAAGTGGCACTGCCACCCCTGGGTTTGGCCGCAATTGAAACAAATACTGGCGAGATGCCTTTGGAGCAAGATGTGGCAAACTGGCAAAAACCGATCCATCCCTAAAATCGCTTTATCGTTTAAAACCACTTTTGAATACGTTCGTTCGAAGAATCTAGATTTTTATCAAGCTACTTTTCAACACTGACCAGATAATAAAACAAATCAGCTGATATGTGAACAACTAAGCACCTATAATATGCGGCATTATGGAACAGAGATAAGTACAAAAGCAATGCCGTAATGAAACTCTGATTTGTCTAAAACGCCAGTTTTACAAAAATTTGAACACTGATACAATCTAATAAACTAATTTACTCTTTGCCATCTACGCTATTCATTGGATTGTTGTTGTAGAGTTCAGTCGGTTCCAACGAAACTTTTTCCATAAACATCGGTAACTCTGTGAGATTTTGTATTTGAGCCTCGAGAAACACATCGTCAGACTGAAATGAGGAACAAATTACTGAAAGCAATACACACGATATTTATCTGTTTGCACCCTTCATAAAAATGGAAAAACTTAAGCCAATCCGATTTCTTAAATTCATTCTTCATTCATTAAAATAGAACATTTTATTGCGCTGATAATGTCAGTTCCAGAACCTACATACTACGTCCCAAGACAAATATACGTCCACGTTTTTTGCATACAACCTGCTAAATCAGCCTTCGATTTAAACGTATTTACACGCAGCCAGAAGATACTCTGTTCGTGGTGCAATAAAGGAAAACATAAAGATGTCGATGTGCATAAGCCATTTTCCACTAGCATTCAAAGGGAACTCTGCAAAATTACAGAGCAATGAAATGGCAAAAACTGTTCGACAAACCTGCATAAATACGAAGATCGGCGTAGGTGCCGAAACATTTAAAAACATCAGAATGAACATACTTCAAAAGCGCAAATTTCTACAAGCAAAACATACGTCTTTTTCGACAACGTACAGTAACCCAAGGTAAAAATAAAATAAATAAGAAGCAACAAACGAAAAACAAAACATAAACATGCTTCCTATTCAGATACCAAACTATGTACCACAGTTAATTTAAAAAACACCCCATTAAATTTGTGTTCAAAACTTACCATGTTGTCCTTGAAAATATCGGAAAATAAAACAACTGAGCATAAGCATTACGAACGACACAATAACAATCATATGCATTTCATGTTTTCACAAATGCGATTAATTTAAACGTGTCTGATAGTTGTTATAAGCGTTAAAACAAGTTTTTTCACTAATATTGACAGAGCATATGCGTATATATGGACCGGCTCCGATGCGCTTACCTCACATTTACGGTTAAGTTTAAAGCTTAGGCAGACGTTAACATTTCATATGCCTAGGACTCCCCTAAGCGCAAAACAAGAGCAAACACACCGCACTTGTCTCGTACGCATACATTTATACTATTATTCGTAAAGTTGCAATTTCCAAATTCCTTCAAAATCATACAAAATATAGAGCTAGGAGCATAAATTTGCGTATTTGCATGCGAAGATAATTGCTTCGAAACAATACTATTCAAAATCAAAGAGTCTCAATCTTCATCTTCGTACTACGATTTATTAGACACAGAACTTTAAAACTCCAAAGCAGGAATCAGTGGTCCTGTCAAAATTCAATTTCTGTTAATTTTGGTGGCGCTTTTCCCCATGGTATTAGTGCGTTGACAAATAAACCAAAAGCACTAAAATGCGCCTTAATGTTGAGCTGATGTTGACTAATCTAAAAACGACGTTAATTGTTTGAAAACATTGTACGAACACGAACAACGAAACAGCCATTACATAGAAGTTCATGCACGTTCCAGAACATATAGAAACGTTTAAAATCAATTATAAGCGGTTGCATATTAATAATAGGCTAGGATTGACTCTCTTGTTCAACATACTACTATTTCAAAATTTTCAGCTGTACAAGCTTGAAAAATGGTTCAAGCAGAAACAGTCTGCCGAAAAGTAAAGTACAATCAAATTGAGTAACATGCAAACCTAGTCAATATTGAAATTTACGCAAGTGCATACATGCAACTGGAAGTTAACTCTAATAGTAAGCTAGGCACCGGAACGAAGCAGTTAATCTAGAATTAGAAACAACGTATAACTGCAAAACAATTGCATATCATTTATCTTATTAGCAATATTAGTCTATACTGAGGTAAATTTACATGCCGTCCATAATTGAGCATTAGAATAACACACTGGTATGTGTCAGTGTCAAGTTACTATAATGGTTCTAATGTTTAACATGCGTAAACAAGCAACACATAAAAGCACTGGTTACATACACAGCGCTGACTGAAATGGTAAGCACATACGTAACAAAGACAGGAGTTCAAGAAATTATTTTTTATAAACTGATATACTTACATCAGCGTTATAAAATTTTGTTTTAACATCGAGTGGCTTGGCTACCTGAAACATTAACCAATAGACCTCGCATGACTTAAACAATATACATTTTAATCCAATGATTATGTGTAACTTTCAACAACCTATTGAAAAAGACCCGAACCAAATGCCCAAAATCAATGAGATCCGACAAAATAAAAAATGAATTTGAATCTACATACGCAACCGATCTTTATGTAAAGACACAGACATCTCTTATATAGTCTTTTGAACCTACCGAAAATTTGAAAAACTTCCTGAAATAAAGCTGATCTCCGAGTTCGTTGCAGTAAGTGACAGCACAGACCAATCTGTAAAAATTAATCTCCATATTTAATTACTTAAGGATTCAGACTCAGCATTAGATAAAAATAACGCGTAAACTGACAGTAAATAATGTAGTTCAAGACAAGGTACTGATATGACGTTGAGTAAACGAAGAGTTCTTGAAGTCTTGATATTCACAGCATTGGCCAGTATACTTTTCTATTCCAACTCTTGTGCTTACATATAACATAAAAACAGAACATCTCCAATGTTGCTGAGCTCATATAACATTAAAAATTTCACGCTAGACACCTGTATTGTATTACTGTTATGTAATAAACGAGTGACTTACATATGTTGCCCAATTTCTTTCACCTCATGCGAAATAACTTGACCTTGTGTTTCACGAGGACCAACTTTAGTGTTCGTTTGTGCCCACTGGCTGGGCAAGTTGATACGCTGCGAGCTGGTTTGAAGATCAACCTAAACAGCAATGTTTAAACTAATACAAAACTTAATACATGGTACAAATAATATTCCAATACCAAGTTTAATTTCGCACAGCGCAACTACAAACCCAAACCAATCGCTAGCTTCTTTTTAAAGATCATAATTATAAAGCAGCTAGCAAGTACCAAGATAATCACGTACAAAGATATCTGAACATAAATGTACGTAAAAATTGTTATACTTTAACTGTCACATCGTCTGCAATTTGACTCGTATCATTTTGAACAGAAATATAACAGGAAAATGTTTCGCCCAAATAAATATTTCTGAAAAATCATGAACTATAAAAATAAGAACATAAGATACCATAAAACCATTCGAATAGATGCTAAGCATGTCAGTCTATATAGGAACCGGGACTTCAGCCTTTTTGCTAGCTGCTAACAAAGCAGGCATACGGAGGGATTCTTAAACCAACGCCCTACAAGAGCCCCACACAACAAGGCATGCATACATACGGTACAATCCATCATATAGCATATGCACGTATATAGGACAAGCAAATACATTATGCTTACATGCCCCAATTTTCACTAAGGTCATCTGTTGACCGTCCAGTCTGTTTCGACTGAATACGGCGCCCAAAGCGCTGCAATATAAATTTACTATCGCGCTCACGGTGTACGTCCAATGTCAGTCTTGGTAAGAACCGAAACATCAGATGTTATATAGCTAAGCTGCTGGCAAAGCAAGCTTGTGGACAAGAATCAAATTTTATAACTAATTGAATGTAGTTTAGCTTTACAGAGCAAAAAATGGTTGTCAGTTTGTTCATGAGACGTTTTTCAAAATTATTCCCGGCCTACAGACGCCCTAAATCAAAATTATACTTGTTAATACAAATAATCCGTATAATTTTGTAGTTTCCATTCCGCTTCCGATTCTAATTCCGGCATAAATTTGCTGTCCCGGTTCCGATTTCGGTATAATCAAGTTCCGCTTTGTACCCTGTCCTTAGGCACATGCTCTATCATTGCACAGCGCAGCCGTCCCCTTCAAATGCTTTCATCATGAACTATATTTTGATCAGTACAACGCATCATACAGCATATGCACGTACATATAGGACAAGCCCTATTAATTCAAGGTATTATACAGAACTTATGGCTTCCAGAAAGTGTATAAAAACGGGAACATATGAAACTCTAAATTTTACCTTTAAATCTTTTGGCAAGGTGTTCATGTCTGATTCCAAAAATACCTGTCCAAAAGCTCATTCTTTGCTACTTAACTTAAGGTTAACGGACAGATAGATATACGTAGCGTCTGGTCGTCAACATGAATTTTGAAAACGTACTCAAAATTTTGCGGCAAAACAAGCATGCTGCTAATTGATGCTGGACAATTTTCTAACGCTGCTGTTGTCAAAGAGTCAAGAGTCTGCAATCCGGATAATGATGTTGATTTTGTCCCGCCATCACGATCGCGAATATCACAGTTATTCCAGGATTGAAAGCCCGGCTTTGTTAACCGCATCACTAAACAATTAGAAAAACGTCGTAAAAATTTATCTATCATATGGATATCAGACGACTAAATTACACTAAGCTAACAAGCAGAATGTGAAGCACCATGTCATAACTGCGTGTTACTTTTACGCAGTATACTTCTTTAGTTCTTAATGTCAACAAAGTTTAGGATCTTTTCTAAAGAGTTGGAAAAAACGCAAAGGTTTCGAGTTTATAGTCGTCAGTTCGGGTGTTCACGTAAACGCCTTATCACGTCGCTACGCAACTATGAATTGTTTAAGACGGGCATTTAAGGTTATTCCACTTCTCGCACCGGACTTGCTGCTTACCAGGGGCGTACCGAGAGGGGGGACGGTAGAGCCGCCCCCCCAAATCGGAATTTGTTCGTGTGTCATAATTCATATTAGATACAAAAATTACGCCTAGCTTCCCGCTCGTTTCGCTCGCGAAGTTGTTAATTATTCAATTTTTAACAAATTTTGCCTTTGGCACTGTTCAAAGGAAAACTTCACCGTCTAATTTCCTAACCTAATCAGCTCAAAGCTAAAGATAATAAAATTGTGCAAAGCTTCACAGTTACACAATTGGTTGACGGGGGGTGTTCCGGTTTGGTGATTTAGGCCAAGCTTACCGAGTGTCAGTCTAGGTAGGAACCGGGACATCAGACCTTTCAACTAAAGCAGCTGGAAAAGCGGGCTAGAGCGGGGATCGAACTCTCAGCCTATGGATCCTTAAGCGAGCACTCTACCACTGCGCCACGCAGCCCGCCTCTCCAACTGCATTTTTCGTCGACTATATGTGTCGACCGTATGCCACACGCTAGCATACATACAGTGTAGTGCACCGCACTATATTGCATGTGCACATAACGGACAAGCATGTGTCACATGCTTACATGCCCTTATTTTCAACAAGGTCGTCCCTTGACCGTCCATCCTATTTTCGACTGGATAGCGTGCTCATAGCGCGGCAATTTGCCATTGCGCTCACGGCGTGGCCCCCATGTCAGTCTAGGTAGGAACCAAGGACATCAGACCTTTATACTAAGCAGCTGGAAAAGCGGGCTTGAGCGGGGATCGAACTCTTAACCCATGGATCCTTAAGCGAGCACTCTACCACTGCGACACGTAGCCCGCCCCTCCAACTGCATATTTCGTCGACTATATGTGTCGACCGTATGCTGCCAGCTAGCATACATGCAGTGCACTGCACTATACTGCATGTGCACATAACGGACAAGCATGTGTCACATGCTTACATGTGTCAGTCTAGGTAGGAACCAAGGACATCAGACCTTTATACTAAGCAGCTGGAAAAGCGGGCTTGAGCGGGGATCGAACTCTTAACCCATGGATCCTTAAGCGAGCACTCTACCACTGCGCCACGTAGCCCGCCCCTCCAACTGCATATTTCGTCGACTATATGTGTCGACCGTATGCTGCCAGCTAGCATACATGCAGTGCACTGCACTATATTGCATGTGCACATAACGGACAGGCATGTGTCACATGCTTACATGCCCTTATTTTCAACAAGGTCGTCCCTTGACCGTCCATCCTATTTTCGACTGGATAGCGTGCTCATAGCGCGGCAATTTGCCATTGCGCTCACGGCGTGGCCCCCATGTCAGTCTAGGTAGGAACCAAGGACATCAGACCTTTATACTAAGCAGCTGGAAAAGCGGGCTTGAGCGGGGATCGAACTCTTAACCCATGGATCCTTAAGCGAGCACTCTACCACTGCGACACGTAGCCCGCCCCTCCAACTGCATATTTCGTCGACTATATGTGTCGACCGTATGCTGCCAGCTAGCATACATGCAGTGCACTGCACTATATTGCATGTGCACATAACGGACAAGCATGTGTCACATGCTTACATGTGTCAGTCTAGGTAGGAACCAAGGACATCAGACCTTTATACTAAGCAGCTGGAAAAGCGGGCTTGAGCGGGGATCGAACTCTTAACCCATGGATCCTTAAGCGAGCACTCTACCACTGCGCCACGTAGCCCGCCCCTCCAACTGCATATTTCGTCGACTATATGTGTCGACCGTATGCTGCCAGCTAGCATACATGCAGTGCACTGCACTATATTGCATGTGCACATAACGGACAAGCATGTGTCACATGCTTACATGCCCTTATTTTCAACAAGGTCGTCCCTTGACCGTCCATCCTATTTTCGACTGGATAGCGTGCTCATAGCGCGGCAATTTGCCATTGCGCTCACGGCGTGGCCCCCATGTCAGTCTAGGTAGGAACCAAGGACATCAGACCTTTATACTAAGCAGCTGGAAAAGCGGGCTTGAGCGGGGATCGAACTCTTAACCCATGGATCCTTAAGCGAGCACTCTACCACTGCGACACGTAGCCCGCCCCCTCCAACTGCATATTTCGTCGACTATATGTGTCGACCGTATGCTACCAGCTAGCATACATGCAGTGCACTGCACTATATTGCATGTGCACATAACGGACAAGCATGTGTCACATGCTTACATGTGTCAGTCTAGGTAGGAACCAAGGACATCAGACCTTTATACTAAGCAGCTGGAAAAGCGGGCTTGAGCGGGGATCGAACTCTTAACCCATGGATCCTTAAGCGAGCACTCTACCACTGCGCCACGTAGCCCGCCCCTCCAACTGCATATTTCGTCGACTATATGTGTCGACCGTATGCTGCCAGCTAGCATACATGCAGTGCACTGCACTATATTGCATGTGCACATAACGGACAAGCATGTGTCACATGCTTACATGCCCTTATTTTCAACAAGGTCGTCCCTTGACCGTCCATCCTATTTTCGACTGGATAGCGTGCTCATAGCGCGGCAATTTGCCATTGCGCTCACGGCGTAGCCCCCATGTCAGTCTAGGTAGGAACCAAGGACATCAGACCTTTATACTAAGCAGCTGGAAAAGCGGGCTTGAGCGGGGATCGAACTCTTAACCCATGGATCCTTAAGCGAGCACTCTACCACTGCGCCACGTAGCCCGCCCCTCCAACTGCATATTTCGTCGACTATATGTGTCGACCGTATGCTGCCAGCTAGCATACATGCAGTGCACTGCACTATATTGCATGTGCACATAACGGACAAGCATGTGTCACATGCTTACATGCCCTTATTTTCAACAAGGTCGTCCCTTGACCGTCCATCCTATTTTCGACTGGATAGCGTGCTCATAGCGCGGCAATTTGCCATTGCGCTCACGGCGTAGCCCCCATGTCAGTCTAGGTAGGAACCAAGGACATCAGACCTTTATACTAAGCAGCTGGAAAAGCGGGCTTGAGCGGGGATCGAACTCTTAACCCATGGATCCTTAAGCGAGCACTCTACCACTGCGACACGTAGCCCGCCCCTCCAACTGCATATTTCGTCGACTATATGTGTCGACCGTATGCTGCCAGCTAGCATACATGCAGTGCACTGCACTATATTGCATGTGCACATAACGGACAAGCATGTGTCACATGCTTACATGTGTCAGTCTAGGTAGGAACCAAGGACATCAGACCTTTATACTAAGCAGCTGGAAAAGCGGGCTTGAGCGGGGATCGAACTCTTAACCCATGGATCCTTAAGCGAGCACTCTACCACTGCGCCACGTAGCCCGCCCCTCCAACTGCATATTTCGTCGACTATATGTGTCGACCGTATGCTGCCAGCTAGCATACATGCAGTGCACTGCACTATATTGCATGTGCACATAACGGACAAGCATGTGTCACATGCTTACATGCCCTTATTTTCAACAAGGTCGTCCCTTGACCGTCCATCCTATTTTCGACTGGATAGCGTGCTCATAGCGCGGCAATTTGCCATTGCGCTCACGGCGTAGCCCCCATGTCAGTCTAGGTAGGAACCAAGGACATCAGACCTTTATACTAAGCTGCTGGAAAAGCGGGCTTGAGCGGGGATCGAACTCTTAACCCATGGATCCTTAAGCGAGCACTCTACCACTGCGCCACGTAGCCCGCCCCTCCAACTGCATATTTCGTCGACTATATGTGTCGACCGTATGCTGCCAGCTAGCATACATGCAGTGCACTGCACTATATTGCATGTGCACATAACGGACAAGCATGTGTCACATGCTTACATGCCCTTATTTTCAACAAGGTCGTCCCTTGACCGTCCATCCTATTTTCGACTGGATAGCGTGCTCATAGCGCGGCAATTTGCCATTGCGCTCACGGCGTAGCCCCCATGTCAGTCTAGGTAGGAACCAAGGACATCAGACCTTTATACTAAGCAGATGGAAAAGCGGGCTTGAGCGGGGATCGAACTCTTAACCCATGGATCCTTAAGCGAGCACTCTACCACTGCGACACGTAGCCCGCCCCTCCAACTGCATATTTCGTCGACTATATGTGTCGACCGTATGCTGCCAGCTAGCATACATGCAGTGCACTGCACTATATTGCATGTGCACATAACGGACAAGCATGTGTCACATGCTTACATGTGTCAGTCTAGGTAGGAACCAAGGACATCAGACCTTTATACTAAGCAGCTGGAAAAGCGGGCTTGAGCGGGGATCGAACTCTTAACCCATGGATCCTTAAGCGAGCACTCTACCACTGCGCCACGTAGCCCGCCCCTCCAACTGCATATTTCGTCGACTATATGTGTCGACCGTATGCTGCCAGCTAGCATACATGCAGTGCACTGCACTATATTGCATGTGCACATAACGGACAAGCATGTGTCACATGCTTACATGCCCTTATTTTCAACAAGGTCGTCCCTTGACCGTCCATCCTATTTTCGACTGGATAGCGTGCTCATAGCGCGGCAATTTGCCATTGCGCTCACGGCGTGGCCCCCATGTCAGTCTAGGTAGGAACCAAGGACATCAGACCTTTATACTAAGCAGCTGGAAAAGCGGGCTTGGGCGGGGATCGAACTCTTAACCCATGGATCCTTAAGCGAGCACTCTACCACTGCGCCACGTAGCCCGCCCCTCCAACTGCATATTTCGTCGACTATATGTGTCGACCGTATGCTGCCAGCTAGCATACATGCAGTGCACTGCACTATATTGCATGTGCACATAACGGACAAGCATGTGTCACATGCTTACATGCCCTTATTTTCAACAAGGTCGTCCCTTGACCGTCCATCCTATTTTCGACTGGGATAGCGTGCTCATAGCGCGGCAATTTGCCATTGCGCTCACGGCGTAGCCCCCATGTCAGTCTAGGTAGGAACCAAGGACATCAGACCTTTATACTAAGCAGCTGGAAAAGCGGGCTTGAGCGGGGATCGAACTCTTAACCCATGGATCCTTAAGCGAGCACTCTACCACTGCGACACGTAGCCCGCCCCTCCAACTGCATATTTCGTCGACTATATGTGTCGACCGTATGCTGCCAGCTAGCATACATGCAGTGCACTGCACTATATTGCATGTGCACATAACGGACAAGCATGTGTCACATGCTTACATGCCCTTATTTTCAACAAGGTCGCCCCTTCACCGCCCATCCTATTTCCGACTGGATAGCGGGCCCATAGCGCGGAAATTCCCCCCCCCCCCCCGCGGGGCCCCCCCTGTCAGTCTAGGTAGGAACCAAGGACATCAGACCTTTATACTAAGCTGCTGGAAAAGCGGGCTTGAGCGGGGATCGAACTCTTAACCCATGGATCCTTAAGCGAGCACTCTACCACTGCGCCACGTAGCCCGCCCCTCCAACTGCATATTTCGTCGACTATATGTGTCGACCGTATGCTGCCAGCTAGCATACATGCAGTGCACTGCACTATATTGCATGTGCACATAACGGACAAGCATGTGTCACATGCTTACATGCCCTTATTTTCAACAAGGTCGTCCCTTGACCGTCCATCCTATTTTCGACTGGATAGCGTGCTCATAGCGCGGCAATTTGCCATTGCGCTCACGGCGTAGCCCCCATGTAGTCTAGGTAGGAACCAAGGACATCAGACCTTTATACTAAGCAGATGGAAAAGCGGGCTTGAGCGGGGATCGAACTCTTAACCCATGGATCCTTAAGCGAGCACTCTACCACTGCGACACGTAGCCCGCCCCTCCAACTGCATATTTCGTCGACTATATGTGTCGACCGTATGCTGCCAGCTAGCATACATGCAGTGCACTGCACTATATTGCATGTGCACATAACGGACAAGCATGTGTCACATGCTTACATGTGTCAGTCTAGGTAGGAACCAAGGACATCAGACCTTTATACTAAGCAGCTGGAAAAGCGGGCTTGAGCGGGGATCGAACTCTTAACCCATGGATCCTTAAGCGAGCACTCTACCACTGCGCCACGTAGCCCGCCCCTCCAACTGCATATTTCGTCGACTATATGTGTCGACCGTATGCTGCCAGCTAGCATACATGCAGTGCACTGCACTATATTGCATGTGCACATAACGGACAAGCATGTGTCACATGCTTACATGCCCTTATTTTCAACAAGGTCGTCCCTTGACCGTCCATCCTATTTCCGACTGGATAGCGTGCTCATAGCGCGGCAATTTGCCAGTGCGCTCACGGCGTGGCCCCCATGTCAGTCTAGGTAGGAACCAAGGACATCAGACCTTTATACTAAGCAGCTGGAAAAGCGGGCTTGTGCGGGGATCGAACTCTTAACCCATGGATCCTCAAGCGAGCACTCTACCACTGCGACACGTAGCCCGCCCCTCCAACTGCATATTTCGTCGACTATATGTGTCGACCGTATGCTGCCAGCTAGCATACATGCAGTGCACTGCACTATATTGCATGTGCACATAACGGACAAGCATGTGTCACATGCTTACATGTGTCAGTCTAGGTAGGAACCAAGGACATCAGACCTTTATACTAAGCAGCTGGAAAAGCGGGCTTGAGCGGGGATCGAACTCTTAACCCATGGATCCTTAAGCGAGCACTCTACCACTGCGCCACGTAGCCCGCCCCTCCAACTGCATATTTCGTCGACTATATGTGTCGACCGTATGCTGCCAGCTAGCATACATGCAGTGCACTGCACTATATTGCATGTGCACATAACGGACAAGCATGTGTCACATGCTTACATGCCCTTATTTTCAACAAGGTCGTCCCTTGACCGTCCATCCTATTTTCGACTGGATAGCGTGCTCATAGCGCGGCAATTTGCCATTGCGCTCACGGCGTAGCCCCCATGTCAGTCTAGGTAGGGACCGGAATATCAGACCTTTCAACTAAAGCAGCAGGAAAAGCGGGCTAGAGCGGGGATCGAACTCTCAGCCTATGGATCCTTAAGCGAGCACTCTACCACTGCGCTACGTAGCCCGCCTCTCCAACTGCATTTTTCATCGACTATATGTGTCGACCGTATGCCACACGCTAGCATACATACAGTGTAGTGCACTGCACTATATTGCATGTGCACATAACGGACAAGCATGTGTCACATGCTTACACAGAGATTTAATACTGAAGCAATGTATAGCTTCTCATTCGCTTCGCTCGCGAATTGTTCAAAACTTACCCTAAAGCCTGGTTACGAGATTTCCTACACTCTGTTTAACCTATAAGAAAAAAGTACGCCAACATAGGCCCTACACTGAAGTTCTGTACTAGAGTTAAAGGTATTAATAGTGTGTAGGTTTTCGCTAGCTTCGCTCGCGATATTTTCTTCAAATCATATTCACGTAACGAACAATTAGGTTTGGCTCAGCTACCTTGCCTGCTAACAATTAAGGTGACCTAAAAGAAAACTCTGAAATTGGTCTCGAAGCCGACTAGGATAGCGTGACCAATCTCCTATATCACACCAAAAATTTAGATGGGTCGCTGTTAAAAGGCTCTGATTTCACTTTGGTGGAAACCTAAGGCACGAACCTGGAAGGATGCGGCCCCCCTAATCCAAATTTCTCGGTACGCCACTGCTGCTTACCTTTTAACGTCAGTAAATGATCTTTGCCAGACGGCGTTTCAGCCGTCATCATAAACTCACTAGCTATAAACTTATATGGTATGTAAAACAAAAACTTGATAACAAGAGGATACTATGTCGCAGTGCAGGCAGATGTAATACAACAAATAGAGAAATTAATAGGTGAAACACTATCCCAGCTACAACTTACTAAATTCAGATACTTTTATGATATTTATAATGTTGGCCAGCGCTTGGAATTGGGGCGCATGAAAAATTTCAAACCCCAGAAATTGACATACCGCACGAAAACGTATAGCGTTTTTTGGTCACTTTTGGGTGCACGCCACTTTAACTAAGGTTTCATGACGAAATTTTTTCATTAAACATTAGGCTGTACGACTGATTTCGGAACGAGCACCGCCTATCGCCATCGACTAGTATACTTATACACGTGTGCAAATGTTAGGATTCAATGATTCACCTACTTATAGGCGTTCAGCGCTTGTCTAATGTCTGCAAATGCGGATTGTGGTAAATAAAGTAAAACTGATAATATTCTGTCTCCACAAGACCTTCGGTTAGAAAATCTACGTGTCGAGAACGTGGCCAATTCGTGTTCTATAAGCAGCGGTATTACTGAGTTCACGTTAAAACAGGGGCAATGTGACAAATGCTGTTTCCAGGGTGTAACCGGATATTCGGAAATTATGTGTACGTTCAAACGAGCATATTCCAAATCCTAAGCCTAAGCCAAAGGCGAGCAAAAAATAGCCTAGCTTAACCTCCTTTACATGGGTCCAAAATATTATAAATTTCGATGGATCCGTCATTTCTTTAAAATTATTGAAAGTCCGGTGAATTTTATGCGCGCCTCAATTAATTTTGAAACTCTTGTAATTCAATATCCGTTTTCCGTTTTCGTTTGATCACTATTGGGTGATCTACGTAATAATGCGTGCACTAACGCAAAAAAATTTCTAGTCTGATGAGGGAATTACATCGCTCTGTCAGACTACCTATAGAGAATGTAATAAATAGGACCAGTGCCTGAAAAATGCCTTATGACAAACTATACCGCCTTTCTGCAGCATATTATTGCCACAATAGCCTGCGTACACTTGTAATTTGTCCAGACACTGTACTTAAGTAGAGACTACATAAGCGCATGCAATATTTTTCCGCTAAGTTTGAACATATTACGCGTATGCTATTGCAAGGGCGCTGTTTTTACAACTCGTTATACATTGTGCATACTAATGCTAAAACGTTTTCGAAAATAGCAGGCAGTTCCAACTCATTCACAACAGAAACGGATTTTGCTGAAACTGACTAGATTTTGCTTTTTCAAAACTGAATTAGCTTCCGAATCCAAGCCTTTAAATAATTGAACGAACGTAAGGAAGTCAATTTTATGGCAATAGTTCGTGGTTTGTGTGTGGATCAAAAATTAGTTTATTACCTGTGAAATTTTGCCCCCCCCATTTTGAGATCCTGGATCCACCACTGAAAACATATATTGCCTCAGAACACTTGTACAATATTCATGCATCCCAACAGCAGTACTGTTTTTAACATAGTTCCTAAACGGATTATATACTGAACAATTTTTGCACTAGCGCACGTACTGTAACGTGGATCAGCCTTATCCGTTTCCGTTTCCGTTATTTTTACTATCCGTTTAACCTGACTGTTTCCCACGTAGATTATACATAAAATAAATATTGGTAAACCATAAATAAGGTAAAGAGACAACATCTGAATTTGATACCATACTAATTTACACAGCCCTGCTCTCGTGTGAACTAAGCAGTTATGCGTGCTATTATCACACGATATCATAGGGCATTATAGTGAATATCACATTATATTCCAAATTTAGTGCAAATATCATGTGACATTCAGCATACACCTTTATAACAACGTACGACAGACACTCTGGGCACAATAATACTTGTCACATGCTCTTTGTTGGACTTCCAGAAAGCGTCATATTGGGTTCTTCTGAACTGCTCAAAATCTGGAGTAAAAGTTGAATTTCCCGTTAAAATTTGAATTTTCCCGCTAACATTAGAATTTCCAGCCAAAATTTGTCAAAATTTGAATTTTTCCGCCAAAATTTAATATTTTCGGCCAATATTTGAATTTTCCCGACGAAATTTGAATTCTCCCGTAAAAATTTGAATTTTCCAACCAATTTCCCGCCAAAAAATGAATTTTTGCCAGAATCAAAATTTTCGCGACAAAAATACGCTGGTATCAGTCCAAAGTTTAGCAAAACATCCGATACCCTAACTAAAGCCATCCGATCCCGTTCACGTTTAATAGGTACACCATAGCACAAGTTTTGCCATGTTATTCCATGTCAACATGAATTATTGTGAGCTGTATAATATAACGTTTGCCGACAAAATGTGAATGTGACATATGACATTGACTACTAACCACTTCTCTTATAAGGGATGATCGAATACAAGTCGTGGTCGGTTGAATTTCTCCGGAAAGAACCATCCTTAAACACTGTCAATGCAAAAATTCCGTAATGTTACAATGTAAGCGCCATAAGGTAAATATAATGAGTGCGTCGCAGAAAAGACGTTCACTCGCGAGAACTAATACAGCTTGATTGCCGAAAATGCAACCGCTTCACAGAACCAATTAATTAACGGTGTTTGAATGCTTTTACAGTTTATTCAACCTGTAATTTGTTACGATTTTAATCAACTTAAAAAATTTTTGTTTCGCGAATGCACTTTACCCTTCTCTTTCACGACATACAGACAGACCTGAATTGATTTACAAACGTTTTGGAAGATTTTGTTTTACGAGGCATAGACTGTACAAATAATGATTGTTTTCGAACAATGCTTAGACATATATGTATATGAACTGCTTTTCGAAAAATTCGATGGCTTTATAGTGCATATGCTGTCAGACTTAGCTGTAGTATTAGGTTTAGGCCTATTTTGTTCGGAAGCATACAATTTTGCAACCGTTCGCAATGGCATATAATTTGTTGTCCACAGCAAAGGGTGCCGTCAAGGCGATATAACGCATACCACCTTCACTGCAAAAAGTGGTGGGTCAAATTGACTCTCTTCGAAATAGGATCCACGGGACTACACAAACTGAGTCAAATACGATTTCGCCAGAGTCAAACGTGCGACTAAGTGAGTCGAATTTGACTCTGGCGGAGTCGAATTTGACTCACTTTGTGTAGTCTCGTGGAGCCTATTTCGGAGATAGTCAATTTGACTCACCATTTTTTGCAGTGTTCCACTAAGTTTTATTCTTTGAAAGAATATTCTCATTGCGCTGATAGTGGATAGAAACCATATGTTAAGCTACTTGAGTTGTGTGGCCCATGTTACTTTAAGGGGCGTCCAAGTTTCTGGTATATCTATAAAAGAGTGGGTTTAGGTTCTAGGTTACATTTTTTGCGTAGGCGTAGGCTTAGGATTAGGCTTAGGTTTTGGAATTCATTTTTGCAACGCTTATGCTTACGCTTTCGCTTAGGAATTCGATTAATCTACTGTTAGGTGCCTATAGGCAACTCAGCGCAGTGTATAAACGTTAAATAATATATATCGCACCGTGTTTATCAATTGCAACACGTATACATAGTACTAAATCACCACAAGACGTGAGAGCCCCCTCGGGCTCGAGCGTCAAGCTCCTATAGCTGAGTGGTGATGGTATACGCCTCCCGCTCCAGTCACTGGAGTTCGAATCCTAGCATAGAAGTAGGTCTCAGGGGAAATTGAAAATATTCATGTGAGAAAGGGTTAAGCGTAAGAATCAAAGTAAGCATAAGTCTGTAGCATAGGTGAGCGTAAAGCGAAACCAAAAAATTATTCTAGGTGTAGCTTAAATTTACTGTATTGGAATCCCACTAACTCGGCTAGCAAGTTTAGTTATTTCTGAGTTATAGGCGGTAAAACTTTAACTCACTCTGCATTGAGTTAATTTACACTCCCAGTTGAGTTGATTCCGGGTTTAGTTAAAACTCAGAACAAAGTTGAATCAACTCAGAAATTTGAGTTCTGATAGTCCTAACTTAGACTGAGCGATTCAACTCAACTGGAACTTACAGTGCGTGCGTAAATCAAATAACCTCTTATTGACTTTTGCATTTTCAGTACTGAACCCTTGTATGCCTCAATGAAAATTTTTATGCACCATAGCAAGGTGAGTTGGCTGCGGGCCTGCCGAGGCAGTTTCGGTACAATAAGAGCGACGCTAATTCGCTGTCAACTCAACACCATTTGAACTTCAATATTATATGATATTCAATGTATATTGTCTGCGTGTTTCATAAGACTGGATTCTAGGTGTCTGCAAACTAGAAATAACAATAACCAAGTTGTAGTGAAGTTTGACTTTCTTGTGTTTAGAAACATATATTTTAAAGAAAATTTCTGTCTGACGCAAAAACGGAGGAACTAATCTAGCGTTCGAAATTAGGGCCCATATTACTTTAAGGGTGTTCAGGTTTCTGGTGGGTCCATAAAAGAGTGTGTCTAGATTCTATATTATATACATTTTTTGCTTAGGCTTTAGGCTTATGCATTTAGGATTAGGCTTAGGCTTGGCCTTGCGCTTAGGAACGCATTTTTGCAACGCTTAGGTTTAGGCTTAGGTTTAGGAATACGCTTAGGTTTAGGCTTAGGTTTAGGAATACGCTTAATCTACTGTTACGCCCCTTAAAATAACATTGGCCGAAACTTTAATGCGTGCTTAAGTTTTGAAAGTAATACCTAAACATAACCTTGCATTATCGCTACTTGTGTTTAGAAACATATATTTTAAAGAAAATTTCTGTCTGACGCAAAAACGGAGGAACTAATCTAACGTTCGAAATTAGGCCCATGTTACTTTAAGGGGCGTCCAAGTTTCTGGTGGGTCTATAAAAGAGTGGGTTTAGGAGGTTCTAGATTATATTTTTTGCTTAGGCGTAGGCTTAGGCTTACGCTTAGGTTTAGGAATTCATTCTTGCAACGCTTAGGCTTACGCTTAATACGCTTAGGAATACGATTAATCTACTGTTACGCCCCTTCATATATCTCACAACGGAAACTGCTCTTTTGGTACTTTTAAAAATACGCATTGTGGAGCGTTATCTATATATACAGATCCTAAAAACAAGACGATGCATAAATTTGGTCCTGTTTTTAATATATAGCACAAATTTCAGCTACTAAATCGTTTTGATAAATATTTTAGCTTTCCAGCCGCTTAGAGAATTTATGACCATTGGCATTATGGTTAGTCAATCATAGATAAGGCTTTTCGTTTATAATGTTATACTGAGCCGCTTTTACCGGATCTTTTCGGTTATCCTCACCCCCATCCCGTGTTTACCCAAAAACGTTAAATTTAAAACATTTTGCATATTTGAACTTCACATGACCTCCCTTGATCATTCCACGCATAAATTTTAATTATAATTCGATTTTTTAAGATCCCAAGGACCCTCCTTGCGATCCAAAAAAATTTTTGTCAAAAAGTTTAATAAATTATATACCATGCGATGGGGATCTTGAGATCTTTTATAAGTAAATTTTTCAAAAAGTTGAATATATATGTGTAGAATGATCCGAGGAAGTCATGAGAGCTCAAAAATTTTCAAAATCGAATCATATTTGGGCAAACGCGGGCTTGTGGTATAATAAAAAATACCCATTCTACCGAAATGGAACATGCAACGTTTTAGTAGCGTGCATAAACCCAAAGCGAGGGAAGACTGCGAACCAGTGTCGGGTTCAAAAATTTTTGATGAGGGCTCAAATGATATGTAATAATGAAAACAAAAGTCAAGCGAATCGAGCGAGAAGCCAATCGTCATTTTATTACTAAATCTTGTACAAGATTTTGATTTTGTTCTCGATTGAGAGGCCTAAAACAATATAGACCCCATTTGATCTCGTTTGGGTGTTTAACATATCGACCGGGCTTGCTGACTAATTTGCGGAACGTTCGTTATCACCAAAATGATCCCGATAAGGCATTGTTTTAAAATAAATGTCAATTTTAATGACCTATAAAATTCCAGCTTGGAAACACATTTACACCGCGTTGCTGTTCTTGGGCTAAATTAAGTCGACCAATTCAGAGCGAAAACAGAATAACATATGGGTAGGTGTTTTACTTTTATGACCCGCAAATTTCGCATTTTACCGTGGTAGCGCTTCATTAATTTGCAATTTTTTTGCAGACGTTGCAATATACATAGTGAAGCAAAATTGTGACGAAACGAGGTTGTGGAGCAGATATATTAATGTATTGCACCTTCCCGAATAAGGGGAGTAATAAGAGGGGGTCCCCATTTTGTGTCCCAATCAATAGGAGTCCGTATCCCTCATAAGAGTCTGTAAAAGTGGATAGAATCCCTAACCCCTGATCAGAGTCCATAAATGTAAATTATCCCTAATTGTAGCGCATAAATGACTCCAAGACCAAATAATTTGAGTTTGAAACTTTAAAGCTTACTTAAATTTTGAAAGTACATTCCTAAGTATAACCTTGCATTATCGTTTAAGCTATTGACACAAGACAAATAAACGATTAATTCAACGGATATTGTTGCAGTACGGGATGTATATCAGTAACGTAGGGTGGCGGAGCGTGGGTTAAAAATAAATAACAGTGTGTAACCGAATAACAGTTGGGTGCCCTCTGGAGAGGCCAAATAAATATTAATTTCGGTTCTTATTAACCTACTTTTGTGGCAGATACATGGGTCCGTACCATTCAATACATTTGTGCAAGCCAAGTCTATTGATTTTTGATCTTTATGATTTATCGCAATTAGATAGCCGTCAACTCAGTTTAAACCGTGTCAAATGTGTGGTGTGTTTTTTACATATTGAAATCATTTGGTCAAAAATATTTTTATCATAAATAGAATTTCTCTAATGTTTAGTTCGCAATATATATACAAGGATGATGAGGTGACAGCTTCAATATACGAAAATTTCAAAATCGCATCATTTTCGAGCGAACGAGGGGTGGAATGAATAATTGAAAGAACACAATTTTCGATTGCGATTAGTGTTTTTACAACTTCGAGGCATATTTCTGTTTCTTTTTGTCGTTTTGAGATATGACGTTTTTATGTTTAAATAACATATGTGCGCATTGGAGAAAGCCCAAAGTCTGCTTAACATGCCAGATTCTCGAGCCCGTAACGAGAGAGGGGGGCAAAGGGGCTTAATCCCCTGAAAGAATTTTGTCCTTGTTTAAGTCATCCGCCGTTGTATGCCCCTCCTGAAAATGTTTAACCCCGTTAGTAAGATGAGCAGACAACGAGCCTGCAGCCCCTATCCAAAAAAATTGATATGGCACGCGGGGTTTTTTGTGAAAGCGGAGACTCCGTGACAGGTCAGTAAAATTTTTCGGTATAGACATGACGCAAAAAAATTGCGGTAGTGTACACTAATTGCGCATATTAATCAAAACTGTTTTATCGTGAATAATTATTGTCATAACAGCAATCAACACGAATGTGTATATTATTTTTAACTTTTCCACATTAAACTCGTCATCTTACAGCGGTACAAAAAGTTGTGGATACGCTAAATTTGGCTTGTAGTTTTGCCGCAGTTTTTGAAACTGCCAGATTTTGGCATAACTTGTTTAGTTTTACGATTACACTCACGTATGGCTTATAAACTTGTAAGGAAAAAGTACAGAAGCGCAACCAAAATGTTTAAGTTCGCGCAATTTTATTGCGCTTAAGGTGTCTAAATTGTACATGCTTTTACAGCCAGCTCAACTTGCTCGGATGGTAATATTTTTTAGTATCAGTATGCAAGGTTTTTCAATGAGTTACGACAAGTTAGGATGCATTCTTTCTAAGAAGGTCAAAGATGTTTTACACCGAGGAAGGATTTGTTCTGGCTACGGGCCCGAAACTGTCTGTCAGAATTTTAATAAAAAGGAAGGTGTTCTGAAAGGTCTTAATTATTTTATTTAACTTTGATATTTAGACACAAACTCATTCCGTTTGAAGAAGCCACGTACAAAGGATATAATATTTGAAAGCATTTTGTCTGTCAATGTTTTGTTTGCTGTACGGCTTTTATTGGTTTCAAAAACACATTTTTATGTATACAAACAGCATTTAGCAACATCAATGATGCTATTCACGGGTTTCTGCGTTGAGGTTTGCCATTGTTAGCGCGTACGTTTAATTCCAATATTCCAGCTAATTTTTTGTCTGAACTGCATATCAGTACAGAGGTAACTACTGGTATATTTTGTGATGGGTGGCAGTGTGCCGGTATTAGCATCCACTGTTTTCTGAATGACTTGAGTCCGATTGCTTTAGTGAATGATTAACGTTACGCATGTGAACAAATTTGGGCTCTTGTACACTTTTGCCAAGTGTTTAAAGTTAAGCCAAATTCAAGATTAGGCTTAACAAGATGTTTCGCTTTAGGGAAAGATTAGGCTTAGGCTGAGGCTTAGTAAATCTTTAATGTTATTTTTAAATTGTCGGTGGTTTTTGATAGGCCTTTAGTTATTATTTGTTTCAAACCATCTGACTTCCTGCCATTGCAAAAGTCAGTAGTTAATGTACAAGCATTCCATCTCCGCTCCATTCCAGCTTGAAAGTTTGTGTGTCACTTGACTGTCGAAAACATCGCGGTTTTCAAAATTGACATTGTCCTCTAGGTGCACGTTGACAACAGGAAAGAACAGGGAGTTCGTGTCCATTTGAATCATTTGAATGTTTTCTTTACCCACGTAGTCCATGAGAAATGAAAGCAATTGGAACATTCTGAGGTTCGCGATTGGTACACAAAGGTATTACATTGGGAAGGTCGTGCACAATCTACAGTGAAAATGCAGAAATTTGTATTAATTACATATCATGCATTATAATTGCCAACATGTAGGCTAGATAGCACTTTTTACAAGTTAGTATTAACTATTTAGGGTTTATAAAATCCAAAATGTCAGTCAACGTACTTTGTTCTTTCCCACACAAACTTCGGCCCATGTATAGAACAGGGCCGGATCGTTTTCCGGAGGGGCTATAATGGAGTCAGTTTAAGCTTTAGACTAATTTTTTTGCTTAGGCTTAGGCTTAGTAAAGGTAGAATATTCCCCACCCAAACGAAAAAACAAAAAAAAACCCCCACAAAACCCCACAGAAACAACAAAACCCCTCGCGCACTCGTTGATGCTCTACAAACTTATGCAATCAAGTGATTTTCATGTCACATTCTTGCATGTAGAACTTGATCAAATAGGTGGCTAAAGGAACCTATGTTGCATTGCTTGCGAACATACTTCACTATTCCTGTTCTACATCTGTATCTTTTTCGACCCTTTCTCTCTAAAACTTAAACTTAAATTATAGCTTTACTAAACTTGAATATTAGTTTAAGTACAACTGAAATGCCTGGACTGACTAACTGAACTAGAATTTTAAGTTTTACTTAAGCTAACAAATTTATATGTTTAACACGAGTTTAAGTAAACTTATTTTTGGTTTAAGTATCAAATCCAGCTCAGAAATTATGTGTGTTTAGGAGTTTACTAAGCTTAGATTAAGCTAAAAATACGTAAGATTAAAATTAGTTTAAGCGTAAACCTACCTGTTAGTTTAGTTAATCTAGAAAGTTACTTGAATACTGCTGGATTAGCTTAAGCTTAAATTAAGTTTGTTTTAGCTTTTAGAGAGTAGTTGCTTACATGTTTATAGGTTCGAACTGCAACACGCTAAGCCAGAGGGAAACCAGGAATCATATTCTTCACTTGGACTGGGACAATAACCAAGACGCTTGAGAAGTGTGAGCAGAGTTAATGTAGCATTGGATAGTTGCTCCTCGACATGCAAACGTTGGGCTCAAGAATAACCGAATCTCCGGTATGTGAACGAGTAAGAAGAAATAATAATATGAGAAGCGGAAAAAACGATCATGAAATGAAATACTTCTGAACAAAAATTTTTCATTCCGAAGTACTCAGTCCTGCGACTGGAGAAATTGACCTGTTTGTTTAGAGTATCGTCCAAGAATTATCCCTACAAGTGGGAGAAATTGTCCTAGAGCGATTTCGTTGTGGGGCGAAATCGTCCGGCAAAAGAAATTGTCCTATGACACTGTACATTTTGCACTGCGTTAACACTGAACGGAACGTTTCCGGATTAATGCTTGGTATTAGGAGAAGAGATTCAGCTTGCAAGTGTTTTGGTGTATTCAGTACATAGCATTTTTGTCATTCAATTCTGCGAAACTGTTTTAGTTTAGCTTTTTCTAAAAAACGTAGTCCCATTTATACTCAACTTCGCAGGACTGGCGAAAAAACATACCAATGGATGCGCCGACAACGGTTGGGTTGTTGGGTGGGTTTCTGAAACCGTGCTTAAGTACTGTGTACGCTTCATACTCAAATGTAAGCAATTACATACTTGACCACAATATCGTTTCGGAAAGCATGGTTTAAGTAAATCTTTAAGCCGCTAAACTAATTTGATGTGTTGAAGAATAGCAGTTAAACAATATTGACTTTTGTTGAATTGAGATTGTGCGTTTATGGTGCTCCATTCCTTAATTAATGTGTAGTATGGCTTGAGGATTGGCATTTATTTGTTTCTACTCAAACGTTGAGAATTTATTGAAGTCGGCGGCTTACGTATATAGCCACTTAACTAAAGTAAAGATATAAGTAAGATTTCAAAAACCCAGTTAACATTTTCCAACAGATGCCGACCAGTCGTAGTGGGACTACATTTATTGAGCGAAGCTCGAACACACGTAAGCAATTAAGGTAATATGGAAATTAGTTGTTTGCTAACTATTCATTTGTCGGTTTTGGAGGTTTGTAAGCAATTTCCTCAGATTCCTCGCACCCAAAAACCCTTCAGCCACCTAATAATTTTTGGAATAATTTAAAAAGTCCTACTATTGTCTTGTCAATTAAGCTAATATGCAAATTAGCTATTAGCTAACTATTCAATTATCGGTTTTGCATGTTTGTAAACAATTTATTCAAATTTTTCGCACCTAAAAATCCTTTAGTGCAGAAATTATATTGATTTTAACCTTAATAATTAGTGAAATATTGTAAAAAGTCCTAATTTAGGCTTATAAACTATGCTAATATACAAATTATCTATTACCAAACTGCTCAATTATCGGCTTTGGAGGTTTGTAAACAGTCTACGCGGATTCCTCGCACCCAAAAACCCTTTAATGCTAAAAATAGATTGCTTCTAACTGTAATAATTAGTGAAATATTGTGGAAAGACCTAATTTAGGCTTAATTAATTATGCAAATTAGCCTGTAGCTAATAAATGGCTTAAAATTTTAAAACCCCAATGCGAAGTTAACACTCCAGGATAATTGGCTTTCAAACAAAAAAAAATTATCAAAATCGGTTGAGTCGTTCCTGAGATTCTTTTCGGACGGACAGACGGACAGACGGACAGACGGACGGACGGACATCCACCTTTCGACCCCCAAGTACAAAACATAAAACGCTTCACGAAACTCCGAGCTTCGCTCAATGACATTCAGTTAGTAGTATTTCGATATGATCAAACATGCATTTCTTGTGAAAATTTAAATCTATGAGAATAGTTTTAGTTAGTGTAAGTTTTTCCTGAAGAACGCAGAACCCCAATAATGTTCATTTGGCTGTGCCGGAATGGCTGTCAAGAAAATGCTGCGTAGCATACTTTTAAGTTCACGGAATTGTTCAGCTAAAACGGAAACGGTTCGAAACGCTTTTTCCGGGCAAAATAAAACAGCCTCAAGTAGTAGCGTTCGCAGAAAATTACTTTCGAGTTGTGAGGGCACCGAATAAATTTTTGGGGGTCATACAATTGCAATTCAAAATTGTTTACTGTTAGAACAACTGAATTCTCCATGTTCTATTTCAGGGGCACCTAGCAAATATCCGAGGGCACGGGCCCCAAATGACCGCCGTGTGAACGCCTTTGGCTTCAAGTGAAAAGAAATACATAGCAGGGTTTCAGTTCGCTATTCTTTCATTTAATCAAATACATTAATTACGTTCGTTTAAATATTTGCTTATTCTATTTCAATGCTGTACTGCTTAGTATATATAGTTACTTGATATCGATTCCAATCGTAGGTTTGTGCAACATTGGTGGATTGTCGACGAGTTATAAAGCGGTTGTTGAAGTCTACGTCAGCTGGCTCTTGAGTTTGGGACGACGCACTATTTAGAATTTAACACACAGGTCGAAGTAGCATTATATATAAACGAGAAGATGTTTCCTATAAAATTTGCTGCAAAAAATAAGAAAAATACAAAATAACTCATACCGTTTTGCTAAAATCGATAAAATTTTTTTCCTAAATGTTATAAATATACATTTTGACTTTAATTAAATAAAATGTATAAACTTTCTTGTCCCTTGCTGTTAAAAGCCGATAACACGGCCGGGTCCGTGACCGCAAGGGGTCCAGGAGACTGAGCCCCCCTTACAGAATATTGGCCCCCTAGAAAATTTTAAAGCTTGCTTGTAAATCATCGAAAACGTTGTATGCTCCTGCTGAAAATTTTTTGAACCCCCTATAGCAAAGTGAGCTCGCTACGAACCTGAGCGCAGTTTAACGTGACATTGCATAGTTGCATTAATTTTATTAACTCGAATATTCTGTCCAACATTTATTAACGAAACTTTTGCACATAATGTACCTAAATGTTTAATGTTGGTCTGTGCTATACGTTGATCTCAGCGTAAACCCGAGCTTATAGTAGGAAATAGTGGGCGAGAGCCACGAATGCAAACGGTAATTTTAATCACGCATACGCTTATTAAATTTAATGGCTTTGTTGTTCAGATAAAACACTGAGTCGATGCTCATGCTAAAGGCCAGCCCGTTGCTAGTTTGCAAAAAATCAATTAGATTTATTCTTGACATTTAAACATGACGTCCTTGTAAAGATGCGTCAGATTTAAAAACTGAAACATGGTTTTAAACGCAAAACTAATTTATTTTGATTGGTTTATTTGAAAGATTGTGACGCTGTTTCAACCAATTGTATCCAGTGTTTTTTTTCGATCGGCACAAAAGCAGGGTTTTCTTCAACTGCTAAATTATCAAACAGTAAATACAAATGGTTGCGTTGGTGTAAATCAAACGGGTCAGAGTAAGGGTGGCGGTATACTTTGGATGGCATCCGGCGCCACCGTGCACAATGGTACGTGAATTACGTATGTACCAAACTGTATGAAGACGGACAGTGACAGAAGGCGCCGCACGACTATGGGCGCCAATCCCGAGGAAGATGAAGGGGGTCACTAACCCCTCCACTTTTTAGTATAAAACGTGGTAAGCGTTTTGACCAGCCCACGTTTAAAGATAAAAAACTTGACGAGCTGATTAGTACCCAAAACGTGTGACAGGCTCATTGCCCGTTATTATTTGGATTAAAGCTAAACAGTTTTACCTGGTAAGTTTCTGACAAGGCGAAGTCAAAATTTTACAAAATGGCAAACTGAAGTCAAAATTTTACAAAATAGCAAATTGAAGTCAAAATTTTACAAAATGGGAAAGAAGCAAAATTACAAAATAGAAGTCAAAATTTTACAAAATAGCAAATTGAAGTCAAAATTTTACAAAATAGCAAATTGAAGTCAAAATTTTACAAAATAGCAAATTGAAGTCAAAATTTTACAAAATGGCAAATTGAAGTCAAAATTTTACAAAATAGCAAATTGAAGTCAAAATTTTACAAAATGGCAAATTGAAGTCAAAATTTTACAAAATGGCAAATTGAAGTCAAAATTTTACAAAATGGCAAATTGAAGTCAAAATTTTACAAAATGGCAAATTGAAGTCAAAATTTTACAAAATAGCAAATTGAAGTCAAAATTTTACAAAATGGCAAATCGAAGTCAAAATTTTACAAAATGGCAAATTGAAGTCAAAATTTTACAAAATGGCAAATTGAAGTCAAAATTTTACAAAATGGCAAATTGAAGTCAAAATTTTACAAAATGGCAAATTGAAGTCAAAATTTTACAAAATGGCAAATTGAAGTCAAAATTTTACAAAATGGCAAATTGAAGTCAAAATTTTACAAAATGGCAAATTGAAGTCAAAAGTTAGCAAAATGCAGACACTGCTTTCGCGTATTACTTTTCACTTCATTGTTCGCTTTAACAAATTGTGGCTTGACACCACCGCTTCTTGGAAAGTGTGAACATGTAAGGTTTATACTAGTTTTGCTTTTTGTTATTTATTCAGTTTTTCGAACCGTTCTTTTGCTTAATTTTTTATTCCAGTAAACATTTATTGAAATGTTTTACCAAGCAAAATTTTGCAACTGTATTTTTTATTCAAGTTCACACTTTCTTTCTGTTGTCATATTTTAGCAAAAGCAATATTCGGTAACAGCAAGTTTTCGATAAAGCAAGATTTCTTGTGTAAATCAGCTAAACTATCTGCTCCCGTAGAAACTCCAGGATTTCCCACGACCTATGATGACTAAGTTTAAGGACTCCTCCTGTTATTAAATCACCGTCCATGTAGTTATTACTGGAGATTTGTCTCGAGCTCGGCAAGAAAATGAAGTTTTTAGTTCTCAAAATTTTCGGGACCAGTGTTTACAATTCTTTGAGTAAATTCTCTGAAATTGTACAAATGCTCAACATCAATTTGGTGTTTTCATATGTTTCGTTTTTACATAAAGTTAGAAATTCCTTCAAGCTCTAAACCAAATGCCTGTGTTTGCAGAGCAAATACATTTTTGATGTAGTTAAATGAGGTGTTTTAAAGGTTGTTACAAAGTTTTTACTATGTGGAAGTGTTGAACAAATATTTTCCATTTGGCTTGAATTATATTGAATAAATATCGTCGTCAATCAGGCAGTTCAAAGTTGCAATGCGACCATGATAGCTCCACAGTTCTGTACAATTTCCATATATATACAGCGAAAACTGAATTTAGCTCGTTGTATATAATGTTGCATAAGATCACTAGCTTAGTAATTTTTTCACACGTGATTGTTTTATAAGTACCGAATTTAAATGATCAATGTAACGCTGAATCAAATCACTAATATCAAAATATACAATTTGTTAGGCAAATAAGTGATTTTAATTGCAGATTGTAGCAATTTATAAAGCAAGATATTGCAAAATAATTTCACTATTATCATTATCCGTTAATTCTAAAATCGGTTTTGAAATAGCGACGCGCGTTCAAGCATATCATCTTTTTACGCTTCAAACCGTCCATTTGTTGTTATTTCATTCACGTTTTATACCTACTTAACAAGTATATATTAAAAAAGATGATGGTTTCTGGTACGTAAACTGCCGTGCAAAAAACGCTGCAACATTTATTCAACCATGGACCAAAATCTCATTGGCGGACTGTGCCGCTGTTATCCAACTAATTTCACTTGTAATGAAACCGTTCAAGTCCTTGAAACCGCTGCATCTCATTCCCATACCGGTGGTGTAATGTTAATAGTTCTGTTATTCTCTATATGTATCGTTGGTATATTTGTCAATGTAACATTTGTCATCACAGTCGCAACGCTTATTTATCGTAAAATAATCCCGTGGAAAAAACACGGCCTACTGATTTGTTTAGCATGCAATCATATTGTATTTTTAAGCCTGCTTTTATTGTTAGCAAACGCATATCGCCAAAAAATAATTCGGGGTACATATTTTGGCTACTGGTACAATGATGCAGGGTATGGTATTCTGTTTTCGCTGCTTTATCTTTCATTCACTTCACCGTTTGTTGATTACGCTAGCTTGTGTTTGCTTCAATGTTACGCAGTTATGAAACCGTTTGGTTATAAATTTATAACCGTTAAACAGTATTTGGGCATTGTTTTGTTGGATTTATCAGTTACCGGCGTTCTTGGCTCGGTGAGCGTGCTGTTTTATTGGCTGTCGCGAGCAGGATGCTTAGGTGCGCCGGGTCAAATTTGTTATATTCAGTCAGATCAAACCGAACGGCTACAATTCGATCCGGCAACCACTTATGTTCTATGCCTTTATGCTGTCGCTGCCGCTGTGTTGCTCACTTGCTACATTTCGGTGAACGTTTTCGTTAATCGGCGTCATAATCGATTAAAGTGAGTATTTGACGATCATATTGAAAATGTCTCTAACCTTATAAATTTATTCGCGACCTTGCCTCCGTGAGGTTTTTGGTTTTCGTTTGCGTATTTGAATACGAACGAACAGCCATAACATATTACAGAAACCTCGAAAACTACGATGAGGAAATGTAACACACCACGACGGCTGTGTACATATTAAATGTGTTTAAAAATTATTTTATTTTAGCTTCTTTTACATAAGCACCATTCACAACAATAGACGTATCCAAAAACGCGCTCTACTGGTGGCATTTTAATCATAACTTGCAAAATTAGACAACTGAACAAAAGTTTAGACGACAGCTCGAAAAATGTTACAGAAGCTACCTTAGATTATCGGTCTATACATTGTGTTTGCATCTGGTTTTTTACGTTTTACCACTTTATTAACATTGCATATGACTTCAGGGAAGCGGCCCTTTCGGTTTTTCGATCGGCTGCTGTGCCCATGCGATTGAATAAAGCGTTGTTCGCGGGACTAACAGACAGAAAATATCTTTACACTGCATCAGAATAGTGATAATTATAACGGAAACTGAAGACGGAAATTGAAGCATAATAGTATCAAAGATGTTTTATTTTCCTGTCGACCCAGCAAAGGGATGGAAATGTTCACTAAACTTAGTAAAATTTTAAAGGAAATTTAGCGGATGCACAGAAATTATTAAGATTTTGGATAAATTTCGTAATTTTTTATTTCATATCGAAAAATTTCCACATATCTGCAGTGAATAATTAAGAGATATAAATGATTTGTAACTATAGTTTTGAACAGCAAAATAATGGGGTTTCCGTTATTCCTATAACGGAAACATAACCCAACTTTTCCCAGAAATGGAAAAGGAATATGCGGTTGCACCCCGCATTGCACACTCATGACACTGATTCACAGGAGAAAAATCCTGAAACAGCGGAAGAGAAGACTGCGCAACCCTCCACATAAGAAAGTTTTTTTATAATAAAATGGTAGGGTCCTACTGTAATGACCCGAGTAAGAGGAGAATAATAAGAGTTAGGGGACATTCTGAGTCTCAGTCAAGATGGGACTGTATCTCTAACTGTACTCCGTTTTGGATAGAGTCCATAAGTTTGAATTAGAGTTCATCAAAAAGACCAAATCAGAAGGATGGCCTATCCTGCTCAAATTCGTAACAAATACTTAGCCAACCCGCAAGAACTGAACGTAATCCAGAAAAAAGTTAACAAACATGAGAATCAACAAAAATGCTTCGGAGCAAGTTCGTTTTACACAAAATAATTAATACAATAAGAAGGGTGTTGAGTCAATTTTTATGGGGTAAAATTAAGTAACTGTCAGTAAGCTAATAACATTTACGCTCTCCAAAAAAACATATATTTATATCCATACATGTACCTTCAATCAATGCCAGCAAAATTTAATCTTATGTCTTTTGATCCCAACATTAATACAGACGTTATCTAAGTTTGCCATCAAATTTATGGCTGATGTTCTATTTGTCCCTATTTCTTATATTTACGCTTAGGACAAGCCTTGGGCTTAGGTTTACGAAAATGCGTACCTACGCCTAAGGCTAAGTATAAGCCTATTTATTTAAGACGAACGCTAATCTCTAACCGTAAATGTGAAGAAAGTGTACAAGAGCCGGTTTAACAATTCTAGAGGCCGAATACACTTCAGAATAAACATTTTGTTTGAATTACGATCAAAATCACATCGTGTTATGTAATAATTATAGACAATACAGCACAATTCATCGTTCAGAATCTGAATGCAAACGTGTCAAAAGTGCTCGACGAAGATGGTGATGAGGTTCGGAGTGAATGCGATCATTTATGTGTCAACATTAATATTAAACATTGGCGTTAGATCGTATACATTTTTCGAAGAATCCAATACCATTGATAAACTTCAAGCGTTAACTGTGAATCTCGTTACCTATAACAAAATTTCTTGTCAGATGGTCGCTGAAAAAGAACGCATTTTGCTGGACAGTAATCGTCGTTTGGCAATTGTTATCGTTGTGTGATGTGTTGGCTGATCTCAGAATGATCTTAGAACCGTTGTTTCACATGACATTTAACCGTCGGATACGCAAATTCCCAAGGTGTCACTGATTCGGTCACGAAATAAAAAGTTTAACGTACTGCGTCGAGTTTTATCTGAATTTCATCCCGGCCGATGTTTCTAATATTATCGTCTTAATTTTGTTTGCAATAAAAATCTGTCATCGAGGACCACCAATTCGTATCCATAAACTTGAAAATTATTTCCAATTTGAAAAATAATCTTT